>JBBPCZ010151307.1:0-18729 GCA_037974445.1 Brycinus macrolepidotus | reverse complement strand
GGGGGGGGGAGTTGCCAAAGGAGCCTGGACTTTCCAGTCACGTTCCCAGAAACGTTCCTTAATGATTTATACGAACATTGTTACTGTATGTGTAGATTCTTCACACCATCAGTGCATGCAGTTCAAATTATGCTCTAATTATCATCCTTTCCTTTCCTTCACAGTAAAAAACATCTCTCGGCTGTGCTGTACTTCCGTGGTATGATCCGGGGCAGGGAAAGACAAGTGATCCTGCAGAAGCTGTCTGAGCTGAAACCACTCACCAGGGCCGCGAAGAACACACAGCGCAGTCTCTTTGCTGAGATACAGCCCGCAGTGAACACAGACTGTCTGTCCAACATGCCTTTCTCCTGCTTCTCCGTCATAATCCCAGACAGCTACACATAGAAACTGCTGTGAATAATGAGTTATTCCTTATACTTCCTTGTACTCTCAACTAGATTTTTTGTGTAGTTAGTTAAACCTCCCAGATTCCCACACTCTATGGCTTATCAGTAATAACATGGAAATCAATGCAAAATGATTGAGTGACCATTAAGATAGACGTTGTTATATTATTAATCAGATAAAAGTCTGACAAAAATAAAATGCCTGGCATCACATTAAGCTTGGCACCACACTCTGCACTGTACCACATTATGCCTGGCGCAATGTTGCTTTTTCAGAGCTTCCTTTGGAGAACCCCCGCTATAAGAGTTTATTGTACGGGCAAATCAAAAGTATAATATCAGGGCTTTTGAAACACATCTGCCGAGATTAGAGAGCAGCAGTGAGGCCCTGCCACCTGATTGATTTACATAGGAAAGAAGAGGTTATATGTCAAGTGTATTTTCCCCCTTTTAAAGGTCTCAGAACGAACAGTGAATAAAGCAAACAGCACATTTTTAAGCTTAAATTGCCACTTTAGAAGAAGTTTGACTGAGAAACCTTGTTGGTAGGGCATCACTGACCTTTCTAGACTAGTCTAACACTAACAATTTGCTAATCATTATGTAGCTCCTGTGTCGCATTAGTCTGCTTTAGAAGCCGTGTAACAACCGCGGCAAAGGAAATGACAATTTCACAGCATTGTGCCAAACAGGAGAAACACAGGAAGGAAAGAGACAAGGACTGAAGGGCAGAAAGAGGCAAGTTACGGGCAGGTTGGGATGGAAACAGGAGTCACCAATTTTACAGGTTGTAGCTGTCAGGATTTAAAGGAGCCTACAGATGGGAATCAGAAAACATTTGGAGGTTTGGATGCAGCACTGTGATAGTAACTCTAAATCAATGCTCATCACTTCTGCAGTACCTGAACGCTGGAAAAGGAGGAACAGAGACATGTTTTAATACCTACAATATTGTGTATTCATGCAGAATTTAATGTAATTTATTGTCAAAATGTGTCTCATATATATATATATATATATATATATATATGTTATACAATTTCCATTGCCCAAACATTTGCATATGATTGTACAAGACTTTACAGTGTATTTAAGTAATTGTTGATTATATCGATAAATTATACTGGAGCAATTAAGGGGGGTGAGTCTTGAGTCTAATCACATGTGAACATAAACCAAATAAAAGTCCTGAAATTGAGGTCAGCTGGCCAAAATTTGTACCAAGAAATAAACAGTAGTTTTCCCATTACAGCAGGAGATGCTTTCAGAATGAAAGTCTAGTGATGACAAAGTAAACAGGATTTCCTCTGTTTCCTCATCTGTCCTCTTTTCTGTTTATTCCTGTCTATAATTATATCTATATATGATATCATAGACTCTAGTTCACCCTGAGGAAATCTCTTTGTTTTAAAAATAACCGTTGTTGTGTCTCTCCATTGCCCTATTTTGATGCTAGATGAAAAGGAAGAGTGGTTTCAGGGGGAAATTTTGTTCATGCCAGTAAAGAGCCTTTTAAGAAGTCTTTTTTACATTTAAATCTTTAAATCATTTCACACACCTTCTGAACAGCCACCATTTTCACATAATGATTACATGAAAGCACCAAAAGTGTGCTAAGTGTATGTGCATCAGAACCCCTCGCTGCTCCATAACAGGTTTGAGCTTGCCAGCCCAGAGATCACAATCACACCACAACATCCCCATTTTCATCATCACTTTTCTCTCGTTGGCTTTATAAAAGGCTGTATGTATCAGGACAGGCATACTGAGTATCCATATTTCACTGGTTCTAACAGTGCAAGATGTCATGGAAACATGAAGAGTATAACATTAAAAGCAATGTATGAAAAAAAGAACAAGGTTGTGAAAAGCTGAGCAGTACTTTTTACTAAAGGAAGTCAACTGAAATACCAAGAGCTCTGCTTTGTACAACAGAAACGACCATTATTTAAATTAGTAGCTGCATGTCTACTCAGGCAAGTAAAGAAGACTGGAATGCTTTAAATGATCTAGATAACACTCTTCAAACCATGTTGCCACTTGAATCTATGTGCGACTTTGGGGACATTTGTGAGTTTAGGCTAGATATTCAGAATATGTTCCAAAGGAAAAGCCAATTCACATGTCAACTCTTCTGAAATCCTAAAAAAAAAAGTCATTCTGGTCTCTTGCTTAATAATAGCACTAGAAAATAAACAATATTTATATCTACATGGTAGCAAATACTGTCACGGTGACTAGTGAAAGCAGAAATTACCAAATAAAAGATATTTCCTCTTTTTCAAGTATTTTTTGTCTCCTTATTGCAACAACTGCCTTATTTGACTCAGTAATTCACCTTAAGCATTGCTTGGTGGAATTCCCCTAATGTCAAATTAGAAGTGTGTATGTGTGTGTGTGTGTGTGTGTGCATGTTTGCTAGGTCAAATATGATGAAGCTGCACTGTGGTGAATTTTAGCATTCCCATGTTTTTGTGCTTGTTGAAGAAAGCACAAAATGTCAGTGGACATTTGGAAGATGGTTTCTAAGTAATAGGCTAAAAAAAACTAGCCAGCTTTCTCTTTTGGCAGGAGTTGATTCTTTTCTTCAGATTAATGAGTGTTTCAGGGAACAGAGATGAATGGTTGGAATGAACCAAATGAATCACCACTACATGACTACCCTGACTAAAATAACAGCACATTTTCATGAAAATATTAGAGACATTCTACACTAATTTTCCTGCAGAGATTAGCTCTGTTAGAAAGCTTTTTTTCTGAAACGACAAAAGTATTATGCAGGCAAGTGTGGCTGAGCCCACACAGGTGAAACCACATCTCCTAACCACCATCACATGACTTTCTGTAAACTGCAGAACATCTGTTTTGTACAGTTAGACTCAATAGCTTTCACAGGAGATATGCTGTAGTATGGCACCCTCTTATCCTTTCATAAGGCTTTTTGCCTGTTTAAGTTCTCAGCATCATGATGAGGACGAGGCGGAGGAAGGTAAGACCTCTGTTTGATCTAACACAGGCCTACATTTGGCAAAAAATATTATAATAAAATATACTGTAATATAATATGTATTACATTTGCCGTTTAGCCCAGTTTAAAGAATCAATATCATAAGAAACACTGACTAAATAATGAATTATAAATAACAGATATACACAATAAGGGAAGAGAGGATTAACCTATTATCTTATGTGAAAAACAGATGTTTTCAGACTGCAGGCTCGGATCTGTTGTTGGAAAGACAGCTCATTGAAGCGTAAGGACCGTTTTTCACCACCTGTTTTCGACAAGCTCCGCCCTCCTGCGCTACGATTGGCTACTGTATACTATAACGAGAGGCGTCTTGTCCTGGAGGTTCCCTTGTGTGAACTACTGACCAATTGGAGCGCAGGAGGGCGTGGCCTGTCCGAAGACGGGTGGAGATTAAAAAAACGCTTCCCGTGCCTTTCCAGGCAGCGCAGTTGTGAGATTATGGGAATTAAAAGCAACGGGAAAGCGCTAGACAGCCCCTCCAGCACCACACGTCATTAGAGTAGGCGGGATAGAGGGAGCATAAAAGAGGAAAGGAGCAATAGAGCAGTGAGATTTAGAGGAGTCGGTAAGTACCACTTTGATCCTTTTCTCAATGTCAGCTGCCTTTGCTCAAACCAACAGCTGCACAGATGTTTTGGTCAGTGTGCATGTAATATTTGTGCTCTGCATCATCATCTGATAAACTGAGGCATAAACAGGGCATATTTCACTCTTTTCTTTAGCTATTCAACACATTGGCAAGCTTTCCATGGAACATGCTGGAAAATGTTTTATAGCTCAGATTTAAACATAAAGCCAACTTTTGTGTTTTTAACTTAAATGGTATGCATTGAGATAACACTTCTCTTTGCATAGGAAATAAATACTAAAATATTGCTTAGTGTTTCATAGAAGCTCTGATTTACACAGAAAGCCAAACTGTGGGTGTTTGTGTGACTTTGTTTCTTTTCTCTGTCCTAAAGGCAAGATGACACCACCACTCACCGGAGACAGGGCCATCTCATCTTCTAAATACAAATTTCCAAAATTTCCAAAATTACCATTTTTCAAGAAGAACTCCCAACTGCAGAATAATGACAACCAGCCTGCAGGTTAGAAAACTTTAACAGTCATCTAATTTCCTCCCAAATTAAAAGATGCCAACAGATCAGACAAATATCTGCAATTAATGAAATGTGTTTATACAGATATTGTACACACATCATGTGTAGTTCTGTGTGTGTTTTTACTGGTGTTCTGAGCAAATGTCCTGTTTTCCAAACGAATTCTCTGTGTTTCTGTACCTTTCAGAATTTCTAGTGAGTTTTAAGGAGAACCTAAAAGAGAAGCACTTTGCAGCAGCAGAGAAGCAGCTCATCAACCGTGAGGAACGTCTTTTTTCAGTGAAACAAGATGGGGTGGGATGCAGCAAGAACCGGGTGGAGGAAGAGGAGGATCATGAAGAAAATCTGAAGAAAGACTTTGAAGACCTGTTAGAGGAGGTGTGGTCCACAGTGGAGAATTCCTTCAAGGTCCGAACAGAAGAAGAGAAAGAGGCACTAAAACAGGCAGTCCTAGTCATACAGCAAGAGGAGGAGCAAGACAGGAGATGGGAAGGGGTTGCAGAAAAAGAGCGTCCTCCATGGAGACCTCGGTGCTGCAGGAGGACACATGACTCGCAGCTTCAGGATATGGTTAAAAGGAGAATGGAGGAGGCAAAGCTAGACTCTAACACTGAAATTGAATCTTCAGTTCAAAAGGAGATCATAGGAAAGGGCAAACTAATTAAGGAGGACCTGTTACATGTGGCCAGAAATGTGAAGAGCTGCTACCCAGAAGAGAACGTGTGTCAACTGTATGCTGAAATGTACCATCAGGCCTTTAGTGCCAAACTGAGGGAAATCACTGACTACGGACTGAGTGATGATGACTGCTTATATGTACTGCAGTGGGTGAATATGTATTACCCCAGGTGAGACAAGAACACTATGTAAGTAACAAACGAACCACTATCTTGTAAATTCCATGACGAACCATTCTATACTTTTTTTGTAGTATTCTGAGGCATGAAGAACTTACTGAGAAGATCAAATATGAGGAACTTGAAGAACTGCTTCCTGAAAACATGCTTAAACCACTGGAAGAGCAGTTTTTTACCCAAAAAGAGGTACATTTAATCATATAAAATCACTTAAACTCAGTATAAATAGTTAATGCTTGGTTGCTGAGATAATTTGAGTTGTCTCTGCTTTGTTTTCTCATTTTATTGTTCACGTTCCTAGAATGAACTGCGGAAATGGTGCCAAAATATTTTAACAAGGGAGAAAGACGACCCTGAATTGAGGGATGGATGCTGCTTCAGCCCTCTAGCCATTGATGTGATCCAGGTAAAACTGAATATATAGTTAAAAAAGGACGTGTAAAGCCATTGCTGTGTAATGTGATTACGTGATATTCCGAATGAAAAAAAAAAGTTTGTCCTCCTCTGGCAGTGCTTCCATAGTGCTCTAACATCTGCACGAGAAGTGCTGGGTTCTTGCTCAAAGGCTCAGGGGATCACACACCAGTTTAAAGAATTTCTCATTAAGTGAGTCACTATTTTTTGCAGTATAGTTTCAAATATTGTAGTCTTAATTATGATATATTATGACTATGATAACCTTCTCCTCTTTTCAGTTACCAGGATTTCCTTAAAAACATCACTGAGGATAATCAGGCTAACACAGACGCTGTACTGAAGGCCAACCTTGTCTGTATCAGACAAATCAGGTAAGCACCCAAATGGATGCCAGAGTTTTGCAGAATAAAACCATATTATTGAAAGGATCCCTGTGAATGACTTGCTGTTTTTTCCTCAGGGAATATATAACAAAGAACCAAGAAGTCTTTCCTGTCCATATCAAGACTGAGTGCATGAGTTTACTGACCAGTATAAGACAACAATGCCATGATTATTTCACCAAGTCTATCCATAGAGATCTGAAGGTAACTCACATCCAGTAAATGTTTCCATTGTACTAGCTTATATAGCATATTTATTAATACCCTTTTTCTCTACCTACAAATTACGTCATTCCTTTTATTGTTATAGGTAGCCATCCTGCACATTTTTTTTCTGAGTTCACATTGGATTCTCTTCTTTGGTCATGGAGATACAAGGGATGTTGACCCGTTTGTGTTCCTCCACAGGGAAAGTATGCCAAATTGGGTACTCGAGAATGGCTTAAACACAGTGCAAATGTGTGTGACGAGCTGCTTGAAGGAGTGGATACACACATTCAGAAACTCACAAACTTGGACAAAACATGTCTTCAGGTATAGACATAATTAATTTCTTACTACAATTAATTAATTACTACATTGGGATGGAACAGTATGAGACAGTAGATCAAAGATGACTGGAGTCTGAAAGTTGACTGATTGATTGACAGGAGCTGCTCAGTCAGCTTCACAAAGAAGTGTTGGCGGAGTATGTGAGGAAGCTGATGAAGAAGAAGATCAAACTTGGAGATGAGAAGAAGCAACAGCAGGCAGTTGCAGCTTTGCATGACAATAGCCAGAAAATACACACCCTGTTTACAGAAGCCGTAAGTACAACACACACAGACACACATACAGACACACACGCACACACACATACATTCAATGAACCAAAGTACCAAAAATTATGTGTATTTTTATTTCGTTTGATTTTTTTGGACAGGGGTCAATCCTAGAAGACCTAAAAGACATCCTACCAAAACTAGCTGAACTGCTGACGATAAAAGATCCACAGTTTGTTAAATTAGGAGTTGCGACGCTGTTCCAAATCTACCCTGACTTCAGGTACAGCTTCTTCCAACTTCTTACAGCATCTTTAAGTAAAATATAATCTCTGCACCATTTACCCTTGACAACAAGCTTTTCTGACCTTGGGTCTTTACAGTGAAGACCATGTCTGCGCCTGGCTGTACCTCAGAGCGAACCTCGCTAGCGCAGACCTCAGAAAAATCAGGAACACTTTCTCAGAGCTCCCAGAGAGAAACACGCCAGACGAGACTGATAGCCAGGACCAGGATCCTCTCTACTCCAGCAGGAATTTCTTCTCGAAAGTGCTTGTTAAATAGGCAGCTGTACTGCAAAGCAATCTCTCATCCTCATATAAAGCTAATGAAAGGCTAATTATTCACATTTCATTGTCTAAATGTATCAATATGTCATGAGTGTTTTTGGCAAACGTGTGTTTTTGTAAAAAGACTGATTAATAAATATTTTTACATTATTTTTGTAACCTTTGTGTTTATATGTCTTTTTGGGGGATATTCTGTGGTTCATTTAGATTTAATCAGACTTAATATCTGTATAATCTGGAATTACTTTCCCCAGAGTCATAATTAAATCAGCATTAAAAGAGGTTATCATTTCCAGGTAACTTTTACAAACATTCTCATCCTCACTTTATTGCCGTGAGTAATGCTGAGTTCTATTGTGTTGAATTATGAATTGACCAGACATTGACTCCGGTATAACACCTCCCTTATTTGTTTTGGTGTGTGGCCATAAACTGATGAGAAAAGCTCAAAGAGGTGACTGCGAATCAGAAATGGGGATTTCCTTTATAACAACATCAGGCTCCATTCCAGCTGTTATGAGTGAGACATTAAAAGCCGGATCTGCTCCAGATTTACTATGGAATGCTGACACAGTAGTCCAGCGTGGAGAAGGCTACAGTGTACAATCACAGGAAGCACACTGCTGTAACAAATCAAGCCTGTTTTCCAACATGCTACTCTACTTCCAGCAAAGGTAAAGCTTTTACACATCCAGTACAGGAAGAGGTGGATTAGAGTAAGTGCTTAGTGCTTAGTTTCTGGGAGACTGTCTATAGGATGCAAAAACAGCTTAGAGTGGAAACAAGGGCTTATCCATTTGTTCGGAAATTCACAAAGCAGGATTTCCCCATTAGCTAGATAACATAAGTCAAATGAGAGGAAGAGAGGAAAATGGCATTCCTATTGGAGCATTCTCATTTCAGATTTTTTATCCAGTTCACCCAGAAACAATGCTTCGATTAATCAAACTATGATGAAGTGGTTTTAAATGTGTATTGTCACTGTTGCAACAAAATCTCCTATCTTCAGAAAGTAACCTTACAAATGTTACCGTCTCTGGACATTTTTTTTTATCACGGTTCCCATTTCATATAATCTAACAAGTTGTCAAATGCAAAAATCAAAAACTACAAAATACAGGTTGAGGGTGGATGGCCCTTTTTAGAACCCCTGTTTACCAAATCTTAAGTTTACTCTAAAAAATGACATCATAATAAGAAAAGGCCTAAAATCCAAGAGGCGAGGGCAAACTTTGGTCTAAACTGGTCAAAAGAGGAACATGATAGAAAAACAGACTCAAAATTGCATGAGGTTTTGACTGGCAGCTCTCCAAAAACTGAAGGCACATAGAGAGTGTCTTTAAAGGTCAGGTAATAAGGCTGGAATTTGGCCAGTCGAGAGTTGCCATGGCAACAGTATTCTGGTGATAAGGACCTCTGATGACCAGTACTGGGACTGAAATGAATGTGTCATGAGACGTTCCTCAGAGAGAATGTGACTGCGGACAGGGGCCTCTGGTGGTCAGTCCTGCTACTAATAGACCCTTCTCTTCTACTTCTTCTTCTTCTACTTTCAGCTTAGATTGGGGTCACCACAGTGGATCAACTGTCTCCATTTCCTTCTGTACTAATAGACCCTTCTATTAGGTAAATATCCTTCCATGTCATTACATTTTCATCATTGTGGTACAAAACTTTAAATAATTGTGAGATTAAAATAAGTGACAACAAACATGCATAACTGTGTAAAATATACACTGAAACATGAGAATACCTGCCTCACTCGTTTTAGTGTTTTCTGTGCCAACATATCCTGAGTTAAAATGGTTGGTGGCATAACAGTGGGGCAGAGAGAGGTTGGTAGTATCTAGAATGAAATGGGCAGGTGAGACAATCCAACAAGCAGAAGTGAGAATAAATTAGTCTGGAGCTCACAGAGGTTTTTTCATTCACATTCCAGAGAAGTAGCTGCATACTCAGGCCAGGGGAGCAGGAATGGAATGCTGCCCCACACATGATCGAGCTCACCTGTTCAACATTTCACTTGAGAAGGAATCTGAATGTTTGTCTAACAACCCCCATATAAACAAAGCGATGATGATATCTAGCAGGTACTGGTATGTGCCATCTCAGTCAAGGCAGTTTTCACCCTGAGCAATCAGTTAATCAGTTAATACAGTCCTTCTGTTTGAACTCTGGTGACGTGTATAATGTATGGAAATGGTCCTAACCAGTGTGGCTCCACTTTGTGTATTGCCTGCTTGGATGAATTGCAGCTCTATAGGACCTGAGAAACTTGTTCAAGCACATAAGACAGCAAACTCTGACCATAGAGAGGAGTAGTTGCTCTGTGTTGGTGGCAATGGATTACTTCACAAAATGGAAAGAAGTGTATCATGAAGTTGCTCAAGAAGGGGATGTCAAGCCAGGCACAAGGTTCCCTGCCCTATAGAGCTGAACAGTGACTGTCCTCTTTTTCAGCAGCTTTGGATTCAGAAAAAAATCCCAGTAATTTTCTCCATAGATAAATCCTTTCTAAAGAATTTTAAGCACTTAATCAAACCAACCAGCTACAAGATAATGCAAAGAAATGTAGTTACACCCATCTGACAGTGAGACCATGATGGAGTACTCTGCTAGCCAAAGGATATGGCTTATTCCCTTCATGCCAAACCACGCAGTTAACATAACATTGTGTATGTGTATATGTGTTTGACAGACATAAAAGGCACAGTTTGATGGGCATAATTTTTTTTGCAAAATATTTTTGCACCAATAAGGTGATTCACAGCATATATGTACTGTGCAGAAGTTTTGAGCCACCCTTCATATCTTTATATTTTGGATGGAATCACCTTATTGGTGCAAAAATATTATTTTACGCCCATCAGACTGTCTTATCTTTGGCATATTGAGTAGATTAAATGAAAGAAATGGGAACAAAGGATTTACTGCGACAGGCTGCAAAGTGCCTAAAGATTCAAAGTGCCTAGACAAAGGTGTTCCAACCACTCAGCATTCAGCACCACCAGTATACTGATCACCGGCCTGATCATCTGGAATCATACGCACCTGTTTCTTCACTGGTTCATGTCTTAGGTTAGATGGTTTTGTTATGCGTGAATGAGTCATGAGTCATATGTAGGTCAATGTGTGGCCCAAATGTGAGAAGATGTGGCTAATTGGAAGCAAAATATTACGAAAAGAGGGGTGGTTGAAGTTTTTGCACAGTACTGTATACAGACCTAGATTTCTGACCTCAGTCGTGGTCACAGTCTGGCCCTGCTTGAAAGATGCACCAGCTGTGCACTCCACATTCTCAGAAACAGAGTTTGCATTTCTCGGCTGCACTCACTGGGTCCTGCAAAACCTCCAGTGACATAACTGCAGACCTGCAGTCCCTCTGTTCTGTACACTGGGCTTTGCTTTAGTGGAGGAGAGACTTTGGCACACAAAAAATGGTACAGAATCCTGTGATCCAAAGACCAATCAAAAAGAGGTGTATTAAAATGAACAGTGATACTTTAAGGGCGACCTGTGCTAACTGAACCTCGTAAACCATTGCAAGCTACAAGCAGCTGTACCAACGCAGGTGAAACCACAGTCTGTCTCCTTCCTTTGTGAACCTCCATCACATGACTTTCGATAAGCTGCATAAAGAGCACTGTGGTCATTCACATGGTCGTGGGAGAACTTGTGTTAACCTGGCTTAGGAATAAATAAGAGAGGTATACACCGTTCTGGAGGACGCTTTTGGAAGGATCAGCCCAGCATCTAATGAGAAGCACAGGTGTATTCTAAGCGTATGTGAACTTTTCTGCAACATCGTCGTGGGAGAACCTGTTAACTTGACCTAGCAATAAATAAGAGAGGTATACACAGTCCTGGAGGACGCTTCTGGAAGGATCAGCCCAGCATCTAATGAGAAACAAAGCAGAATTCTAAGCGTATGTGAACTTGTCTGTTTCATTTCTAAGATTGTAACACGTAAAAAAATCACCAGACGTCATTTTCAACTAGCCCCGCCCTCCTGCGCTACGATTGGACACCGTCGTTCAGGTCGAAGAGTTCTAGACCCTTTAGAATGAACTTTTGACCAATCAGAGAGTCGGAAAGCCGGGAGAATAAAAACCTTTTCCAGCCCATTGGAATCATAAGTAGTGATCGCGCCGGTTCTTTCCACATTTTACTTTCTCTCACCAAAAATCATGAGTTCAGAGGAGGATACAGAGTGCCCTAAAGAGGAGAAGAGAAACACAATAGCGAAATTAAAAGGACTGGGTAAGTACCTTCTTTACTCTCTTATTTAAACCCAACACCTGGACAGGTATCTCAGTCAGTATGTATGTAATATTTGAGCTCTGCATCATCATCAGACACTGAAAACACACAGAGGACTCCAGGCCATGTTTCATTCTTCTCTTTATCTGTTCAACACATTGGCAGGTTTTCCTTTGTTAATGCTGGCAGAAGTTTTATATATGGAACGGGTGGGGGGTGGGGGGTGGGGGGGGGGTAGTAAACGGGGGGACGAAACTAACGATCTGTCACAATATGGAATGTTACTTTTGTGTTTTGTCTTTTAATTTAAATGGCATATATCGAGATAACACTTCTCTCTGTATGAAAATTAAATACTAAAGTATTGCTTATAACATCCAACCTCTGATTGAAACAGAAAGCCAAAGCTGCTGTTTGTGTGACTTTGTTTCTGCTTTCTGTCCTAAAGGGAAGGTGAAGATGCCTTTTAAATCATCGTCCGCCGTAGACAGAGCTGTCTCATCTTCTAAATCCAAATTAACAAAACTTACAAAAGTAAACTTACCGTTTCTCAAAAAGAACACTCAAGTGCAGAATAATAACAACCAGTCTGAAGGTAAGAAACCTTATGTAAAATACCCCCAAATTAAAGATACCAAAATCCTGATATCCTGGTTATACTGGTTACACACACCATGCATGGTTTTCACATTCATGTTATCCTGGCATCCAAATGAACCTCTGTGTTTCTGTGTTTACCTTTCAGATGCTCCAGTGAGTTTTAAGGAGAACCTAAAAGAGAAGCACTTTGCAGCAGCAGAGAAGCAGCTCATCAACCGTGAGGAACATCTGTTTTCAGTGAAACAAGATGGGGTGGGATGCAGCAAGAACCTGGCGGAGGAAGAGGAGGATCATGAAGAAAATCTGAAGAAAGACTTTGAAGACCTGTTAGAGGAGGTGTGGTCCACAGTGGAGAATTCCTTCAAGGTCCGAACAGAAGAAGAGAAAGAGGCACTAAAACAGGCAGTCCTAGTCATACAGCAAGAGGAGGAGCAAGACAGGAGATGGGAAGGGGTTGCAGAAAAAGAGCGTCCTCCATGGAGACCTCGGTGCTGCAGGAGGACACATGACTCGCAGCTTCAGGATATGGTTAAAAGGAGAATGGAGGAGGCAAAGCTAGACTCTAACACTGAAAGTAAATCTTCAATTCACAGGGAGTTTGAAGGAAAGAGAAAACGAATTAAGGAGGACCTGTTACATGTGGCCAGAAACGTGAAGAGCTGCTACCCAGAAGAGAACGTGTGTCAACTGTATGCTGAAATGTACCATCAGGCCTTTAGTGTCACGCTCAGGGAAATCGCTGACTATGGACTGAGTGATGATGACTGCTTATATGTACTGCAGTGGGTGAACGTTGATTACCCCAAGTAAGACATAAATATTATATAATTAACAAGTGATCCATTTTCTTACTGTAAATTCCATGACTGAACCATTCTATGCTTCTTTTGTAGTATTTTGAGGCATGAAGATCTTACTGAGGAGATCAAGTATGAGGAACTTGAAGCACTGCTTCCTGAAAACATGCTTAAGCCACTAGAAGAGCAGTTTTTTACTCAAAAAGAGGTACATTTAATCATGTAAAATTTCCTTAACTTAGTGTGAATAGTTAATGAGCTTGGTTGCTGAGATATTTTGACTGGTTTCTGCTTTGTTTCCTTGCTCATGTTCCTAGAATGAGCTGCCGAGAGCGTGCGAAGACCTTTTAATAAAGGAGAAAGCTGACCCTGAATTGAGGGATGGATGCTACTTCAGCCCTCTAGCCAGTTCTGTAATTGAGGTACAACTGAATATATTTAAAAAAGGGAGTGCAATGTGACTGTGAGACATTCTGAATGAAAAACCTGTTTGTCTTCATCTGGCAGTGTGTCGATGGTGCTTTAAAATCAGCGCAGAAAGTTCTGGGCTCTTGCTCAAGGCCTCAGAGAATCACACCCCAGTTTAAAGAATTTCTCATTAAGTGGGTCACTATTTTTTACAGTCTGGTTTCAAATATTTCTTGCATTACAGTTTCACATTTAATAATTTACATTTTAAAGCGCAAAAAACTACTTGCTTTAGTTCTAATTATGACAACTTTTTTTCTCTTTTCAGATACCAGGAAATCGTTAGGAATATCAGTGAGAATAATCAGGGAAACACTGCGGCTGTACTGAAGGCCCACCTTCTTTGTATCCGCCAAATCAGGTGAGCATCCAGAAACAGATGTCAGAGTTTTGCAGAAATCTAGTTCCAGTAAGTTTACTTATTGGAAAATATTGAATAAAATACACATTCTTGATTGATTGGTTTAGTGTTTACTTCGCAGTTTGAAAAATAAACATGATCTGTATACATCATTGTGAAGCCATGTTTTTCAGTCTAAGCACTCTCCACAAGGGGGTGCTAATAGAACTCAGTAGTAGAACTCTTTTGCTTTTGAGTCCCTCACTGACAAAGAGGAAACTCACACCAGCAGGACCTCATTAATAAGGTTTGTTTTTAGTTGCTAATTTCATTAAGTCAAATTAAATGTTTGACCCTATAAATTGCATGTGTATGATTAGTCCTCAAAATAATCATTGACAGCCCTGATGAAATCATATTATTGAGAGGATCTCTGTGAAAGGCTTGCTGTTTTTTCCTCAGGGAATACATAACAAAGAATCAAGAGCTGTTTTCTGTCCATATCAAGACTGAGTGTATGAGTTTGCTGACCGACATGAGAGAACAATGTCATGGTTATTTCACCAAGTCTATCCATCGAGATCTGAAGGTAAATCAGAACTAGTTAATGCATTTATTTTAATAACTGATCTATTAGTTACCTCATTTTATCTTTCTCTAACAGTTTATAGTTTATTTACCTAACATATTGAGTAATTCCTTGTATCTTGTTTGTGTTCTTCCACAGGGAAAGTATGCCAAACTGGGGACTCAAAAGTGGCTTAAAAACAATGCAGACATGTGTGACGAGCTGCTTGAAGGAGTGCATACGCACATTCAGAAACTCACAAACTTAGACAAAACATGTCTTAAGGTACAGTGTGCACATATTTATTGGTGAATAGACGGACACGCTGGTTTCTGCATATGTTTTGAATAGACTGGTTGAGTCTAAAAATTGATTGGTTGGTTAGTTGGTTGATTGATTGCTTGATTGATTGACAGGAGCTACTCAGTCAGCTTCACAAAGAAGTTCTGACAGAGTATGTGACGAAAATGATGATGAAGAACATCAAACTTGGAGATGAGATGAAACAACAACAGGCAGCTGAAGCATTATGTGATGACAACCAGAAAATACACACCCTGTTTATACAGGCTGTAAGTCTCTCTCTCTCTCTCTCTCTCTCTCTCTCTCTCACTCACTCAGTCATAGACACACACAAACACACACACAAAGCATGAATATTATCTATAATAAAGTATATTAATTGCAGCTGTAAACACATAACGAAAATAGAAACTTAATAGGAGAAAGGAAAAACAATGGTCATCATTTTTTCAAATAAATCTGAACCATTATTACTGCTCCAGCATAAAATTTTAAGACCAGATAGGCCAGATCAGATGACTTTTTTAATTCTGGAAAAACAAAAATCGAAGCTGTCCTAGGGTTTGTACAACAATATGTATAATATTAAAAAAACTGAAATTCATATGTTTGGAATCAGTGTTTTCAATAATACAAAACCATTGTTAGAAAAACAATGTGACAGTCAAATTCCTGATCAAATCCTTGATGTCCTGACAAAATTCTACCAGTTGTTAAATACAATATATCATTTTTTTAATTAAATATATTCTTGCTGTTGCCAAAATACTTGAAATATTGAATACAGCATCTAAAAGTACATTTTTTTGTCTAGTTTGGTTTAAATCCACTTTGTTTTGTCATTGCATATAAAAACAAATAGTAATAATATGTAAAAAGTGATTCAGTACTTTTTTTGTTGTCTCATTTCATTTGATTTGGGTCAGGGGTCAGTCCTGGAAGACCTAAAAGACATCCTGCCAAAACTAGCTGAACTGTTGACGATAAAAGATCCACAGTTTGTTGAATTTGGAGTTGCGACGCTGTCCCAAATCTACCCTGACTTCAGGTACAGCTTCTTCCAACTTCTTACAGCATCTTTAAGTAAAATATAATCTCTACACCATTTACCTTTGACAACAAGCTTTTCTGATCTTGGGTCTTTACAGTGAAGCCCATGTCTGCGCCTGGCTGTACCTTAGAGCGAACCTCTCTACCGCAGACCTCAGAAAAATCAAGAACTCTTTCTCAGAGGTCCCACAGCGAAACACGCCAGACGGGACTGATAGCCAGGACCAGGATCCTCTCTACTCCAGCAGGAATTTCTTCTCGAAAGTGCTTGTTAAATAGGCAGCTGTACTGCAAAGCAATCTCTCATCCTCATATTAAGCTAGTTAAAGGCTAATTATTCACATTTTATTGTCTAAGTGTGTCACTATGTCATAAGTGTTGCTGGCAAATGTTTGTTTTTGTAAAAAGGCTGATTAATAAATATTTTTACATTATTTTCGCATGTAACGTTTGTGTTTTTTTTGGAAGATCGATCTATTAATGATTAGGGAGTCATTCTGTTATTCATTTAGACTGAATCAGACATAAAATCTGTATAATCTGGAATTACTTTCATGAAGTTGTAATTAAATCAGCATTAAAACTGATTATCATTCCAGGTAGCTTTTCCAAAGCTCAGAGAGACGACTGAGAATTAGAAATTAGAGCAATTGTAGGTTTTCTTCACACGTACCAATCCGGTAGAGGAAGAGGTGGATTTTGTAGAGTAGGAATTTAGAAATCGTTTCTAGGAGACCTTCCGCAAAATGCAAAAAGGAACATGCAAATACATTTGTGAGGAATTTCGCAAAGCTGGATTTCCCCTTTAGCTCGATAAGTCAAAGGTCAAGGTTGTCAAATATTGGGAGAGGCAAGGGAAATTCCTACTGGATCAACCAATCTCACGCACTTATCAGGTCATATTTCTTTATCCAGTTCACCCAGATACTGCCAAAATGACCCTTGATGTGTAAATGCCCCTTGATATGCTAAGATATTGAGTGTTGTTCTGAGATTTATTTGAACTGTGTAATCCATTATAGGTCAGGTGCATAAAGAATGCACTATAAGACATCACTATAATTAAATAATATATGTTATATCTTTATAGGCTAGATTTTACTGTTGTTGGCAATTCAGTGCAGTGTTGGAATATGGGAGAAATAGATGCTCTAGCAAAATTTATGAAGAACTGCCTTCATCTTACAGGAAAATAATTATATTTAAATCAATCAAACTGCTAAGAATCTATTATTCACATCTATACCCACTGCCGTATCCCCAAAGACCTGGATTTTTATATGTGTAGGTGCCAAAAGTGGTTCTTGGAAGCAATTCTTTAGAAGATACTCCTTAAGGAATAATGAAAGGAAAGTGGTTCTTCTACAGAATAGCTCTAAAGAACACTTTTTTGGCAATTTTATTTTTGAGATTTCAGATCCTTTAGAGAGATTATTGAAGATTTTGCTGAATTCGTCGTATGTAATGCTGCCCTCACCTGGATGTTCGTGGGGCTGGTCCTGTATGGCTGTCATACACAAGTGCTCCTGTGCATTTGTGTATATGCTGTTTTGGCTATTTTATTCTTTTGATTTTCATTCAATGATCATTTTTTCTAGAATATAATGGCATACACGTTCATAATCCTTAGAGTCTGATGGTTCATTTGATACATAATATGCCTGCATTGGTTTATACAGCGTCATATAAATGAATATGAATGTATGTACTGTATTTAAATTTTTTTTTTTTCCAAAAAGATTTTAAGGCAAAGTGTCTTAAAAAACAAAATATTTATTTTTTGAAATGTAATGAAAAATAAAATGAAAAAATGGATGAAAAGTAAAGAAGGATGAAAAGTTCTAATCTGGCATCTGCTAATACTGAACCTGCAATGCTTGAGATACACTTTGGGCTTTGGGCTTGTCAGCTGGTGTAAAGAGTTTTAAAAACTGCTATTACGAGGCATTTGTCAAATCATTTAATTATTTTAGTTAAAAATCAGGACCTGAAAATAGGCAGTTAATATCATTGTCTTCAGGAGGAAAACAGGCAGAAATGTAAACAACAAGGTGTGAACATGTGTGTGATGTGAAAATCATATAAACTTTTATATGTGCAGATGCTGCTACACACAAAACACGTTTCATGTTTACATATGTACTAGCTGCCATACTTCAAGATGTCCAACTATTTAAAAGGATTTGCTTGTTGGTTGAAATACACATCAAAAACAACGTAAACAAGAACAGGAGAGGCCAGAGAGACTCTCATTTTAAGAACGGAGCAGGTCACCAGTGTGTGTCCACGGTGTTTAAAAAGGAAATTCTACTAAGTGGAGGTAAAGAGTGAAGACAGACCATACATCCAAATAGGAAATGTCAAAGCAACAGTTTGTCTCTTTCTAAGTCTAATTCAGAAGTGTATGAACAGTCTTCACACTGTCACATTTTAGGGAATTCAGTCTGTTAAACATTACAGTTGCAACAGTACCTTCAATGTAATAAAAAAAATTGAAAAAACAATAATATTATCAAATAACAAATATCAAATAAGTTATCATCTTGAATGTTACAAAACTGAAGTGAGTTAAAAACTATTACTGTCATAAACATTTTATTTCTTACTAGACAAAATCTCCCCGTTCATGCGTCCGTTATTCCTCTGTAATAGTTTCTCCAGTCAGATGGACGAGCTCGTACACACATCAGCGTCTTTCGTCTGAAATGGACGTGATGACTGAGCATCTGTACTAAAGTAGTTGACTCTGTGAAGCCTGGGTTGCTCATGTGCAGCAGAGACAGCAGCTCCAGTATTTCAGGCCGCGGGGTGTGATGTGCTCTTCAAGTTGACA
>JBBPCZ010151263.1:0-18733 GCA_037974445.1 Brycinus macrolepidotus | reverse complement strand
TGCTTGTGGAGGAATTTAACAGACACTGGCATGGAATGGTTGTCATACTCATAGAGATGCTGATTTAAAAATAAATAGCAGGGGTCTCATTTTTTTCAAGAGCTGTATATCCACCTACTTAGCCTATAGCACTGTAGTAGCTCCACCAACTCATGAAAGAGTGTTTCAGCCTGGACAGTTTTCAAAGAATCAGAATAAGAAAACTTTAGGAGGAACAAAACAGGTCAGCCAGTCAGAAAAGAGATCATTGATTAATTGTATAAAACTGTTTTTGGTAATTAAAACCACTTAAACATCAGTTGTGGACTTCAAAGTGGTAGTTCCTTAAGAATCATGATTATTTGAAGCAGAAAAATGCTGTCCATTGTTTAGCATTTTGTTTTCATTGCTTTTTAGCTGCTTGACTGAACACATGGCTAAATTGTGAAAGTCAGTTGCCAGTGACCTGGGTAATTATTTCAGAGTTTCATACGCATTTGTATTACAGGGACATTTTACAGTCTGTTTGAATCTGTAAGTATGTCATCTCTGTGTTTTCCATTTTATTCACATTTTTATTGTTCAGGTTTCTGAAACTGTATGCTGCAAGGCTGTGGTATGGTGATTTTTTATAACCTAGTAGACTATTCTGTTAATGGTTAGGAACTGATTGTACTGAACAATTGTTGAAAATGTAGTTTGTTTCATAGCCATGTTCTTTATTTCTAGGAATTTTTATTTTCGCTATGTATTTTCAGTCTTATAATTGCAGTGCCAATGATCCAATATCCAAGAATTCTGTTGGGATCTAAGGGGTTAAATAATACATTAACTCAAATAATTGTCAGAATAATCGTTAGATTACTCAATTACCAGTACAACTGTAAGTGAAAGCCACAGAAAAATGTATGATATGGTCCCTTTGAAGTAAGTCATAGTCATGTAGAACTGCATATGCTACAATAATACATTGATACCCTTTCACGGGCTGAGGCACTACAGATTAAATTATTCGGGATTAAATTATTTATAGCAGAAGGTGAAAATGCAGAAACCTGTTACTGGTTTGCATTCGCAAGCACGCACATTAGAAAGACTGACACTGCATAGCGCTGCAGATATTATTTTAGCTAAGGTGGCACAAGGTGAAGTCTCTGCCTCCTTCAGAGTAAACAGCCTAAAAATTGACTGCTCTGAAAATCTTTCATCTTTTCATCTCTGCTGCCTGCCGCATTAGGAGTGTCAGGGTTTTTTTTTTTTTTTTTTTACATAAATAAATGCAAACCTTCTCTTTTAATATCACTTACCTAATTGCCTCAGCGTCTAACAGTGCTCCTGGCCAGGCCAAGGCCTTTGCTGGTTCACACAGAGATTGAATCCTTTCTTTCAGGGCAATGAGCAATGCTGTACGTAAGCAATTCTGTTGCACTGTACCATGCTGAGCCATTGTTTGCAAAATTCTTTCCATGATCCATCATTTTACCATGACTTATGCTGTAAAACATATCCTATAAAGTCTCCCATTACTTCAGCTTTTGAATATCATCTGCCGTTTATTTGACAAATCGATTTTTCCATGATAATCCAATTTCTCCGAAGCGATTGTTTGATCTATAAAGTGGCGTCATTATAATTGTGGCTACAAGCTTCCATTAGCAGCATTAACATGTTTGGTTGAACTATTCTTTTAAGAAGGACCCACAAATTATTAGGCATGTTATATTCCACCAAAAAAAAAAAAAAAAAAACGTGTGGTAGGTAAATGCACCAACAAGCCACATCATTAGGAACACCTCTCCTGTGTCTACACTCAGTGTCCATTTTATCAGCTCCACTGACCATATAGGTGCACTTTGGAACTTATAATTACAGAATGTAGTCCATCTGTTTCTCTGCATCATTTGCTAGCCTCCTTTACCCCCTTCGCTAAGGGTCATGAACCTCACAGGACCACCACAGAGCAGATAATATTTGGGTGGCGGATCTTTCTCACCACAGCAGTGACGCTGACATTGTAGAATGTAAGAGTGTGTGTGAGCTGCACAGAGTAGATCACTCAAGTTTTAACACACTGCGTCACATACTGTCAACTTTAGTTGACACACACACCCTGTTTGTCCACTTTGCAGATTAATGATGCTGAGCAGTTTGGGTTGGTTATTCTTTAGCCCGTATTAGTGGGCACAGTTAGCCGAATGATTTTGGTTGGTGGACTATTCTCAGCTCAGCAGAGAGACTGAGGTGTTTAACAACTCTGGCGGTACTGCTGTGTGTGATACTGTCGTAGCAGCACACACACATACATCTTAATATACCACTACCATGTAAATGTCAGTGCTGTGCTGAGAATCCACAACTCATTCTAAGCATGGTGAACAGGCTGCTTCCAGTGACTGGAAAAAAGTAGCATTGCTGTACTATTTTGCTGTAAGCTCTGGAGGTTCAGCTTTTGATTGACAGCCATGGCGTTTTGCAGTTGATATTCAACAGCTGCCACAGTCTCTGGCTCCATGCTCGGCTGTACATGATGGTCGCATAATAAGTGCATTGACGTATGTAGTACATATCTGCAGATGAGGAAATTATTTCATGCATGACACTGTAAGTTCATGTTATATGATCCATTGCATGATACTGTCATTGCCATTGCTGAGGTTTACTAAAATGTTTCGTATTTCAGTTTAGTGTTATAAACCCTAAAAGTAATGGGGACTTTTCTGAATATTCTTCTCTCAAATTGCTAGTACTGCTGTCAACAAAAGACAGCACATAGATGCCCATTAACCCAACGAAACTGGTTTGTGCAAGCTACTTCTGTGTCGTTCTTTTAGCGTCTTAGTATTTTTAAGGGAAATGTTCCTGACTGTCAGAAATCTAAAACAAAGGTCATTCCCAACGTCCATGCTTTATGTGTCTATCTAGTACTGTAGCGAGTGTGTTCCCTGACACTGAGTGTCAAGGTGAATCTTCTCCCAGCCAATCACAGGCATTCACTGGGGAATAAAGAGTAATCCCCCCCGGTTGCCACAGCAGCGGGTGTTAATTCTTCAAACAGAACGCTACTTTTTGATGTTGCAGTACAAAGGTTTCTGTCCTCCCCATCACACCACTTCATACACGCATTCATCTCCAAAGGGCTTTCACACAGGGCGAGCAATAACTGGCACAGATACAGACGTGCTGAAAGGCAATGCCTTGTTAGAGATGGTGGTTTATGCTCTGCACAACTTTTCTCTGTTTTAGCAAAGTTAAGAGATCCTGAAGCAGGCCATGGGTAACACGTTTTCTTTTACAGTTCCTTGAGTTCTAGGTACTAACCAGTTAAGTATGTGATACAAACACCAAATTATAATGGATATAATGGGTATTATGATAGTAAGTTCTAAGAACTGAACTACTGTGTGAGTTTATACTATTTACAGATCAGTTTCCTTGGTACAGACCAAAGCAGAAAGTTGTAAAATGTGGCATTTTAGTCCTACTTCACTTAGCATTCACAGTGACATACTGCACATCACACCAAAAGATGTTAACGAAAGTAAAAAAGTCAAACTGAAGCACATTTTTGATGCGCATATAGCAACAGTAACTGTGATGATATCCACTGAACTTTTCTCTGCTCTATCTGCGCGTGTTGGTTTCTTTGTGTCTTGTTTGTTCAGTTTGGTATAAGACATGGCTTTCAACCCGCACACCACAGCTCAAAGTGGGCCGTGATGGTATTTCTAAGAGGCTGATAGCAAAATTCAAACATCGTATTTATACAAAGCTTGTTGAGTAGTCTGGCAAGATGCTTGACTAATGTAACATTCATACACAGCTATTTATATTTATATTTCCAGTCAATTTCTCTTTTTGATTATATGTGATTCATCCTTTTTTACAGAGTGGAGTGAAATTTATAAGCCTATATCAAATGTAATTGCGTTATATTTGTTTGCATTTAATGATTGGTTTAGTTACATCTTCTTGTGGGCCATGGAAGCTTTCGTGGAATGATATGTGGGCCGCATGTTGCTCTATTCTAGAGCAATAAGCCACAAGTAGCCATACATTACTGCAGTTTTCCCATGATGCAAAGCAGAATGAAATAACTCTGTAACACACAGCTGTGAGTACCCTACTGCTTTTGCGAAATTATGGAAACTGGGTGCATTGATACATAACATAATTAACTTGTAAGGTCATGTGCGAATTTATAGTAATTTATAATGGCTTTGAACATGTCTCAGCCTCATTTTAAAACCAAAACTATTCATTCTATACTTATGGATTCAGAGCTTATGAAGTGATGATAAACAAGAGCACATCACAACAACATTAGAAATTTTGCATAAGCCAAGGCAGGTCTGCAGAGAGGAGTGTTTGGTTTGTTTAGTCATCTTTGGTCTATGTTGAGTTCATGCTTCAATAGAGCTGCATCATAGTTTACTCAGGGGGTCTCAGTCTGCTTGCCTGGTCCAGAACCAGGGTTTGTTCCTCACTTACTGCAACCAACCGCACCATCGGAATGGTTGCGCCAGGTTTCATTTTAATTGAACGGATCTGGTCAAATCTGGACACCCTGAAATGCCCAAGGGGTTCTTGGTATTAACTGGATATGTGAGAGGTACAAACTCTGTATAACAGCACTGTACAATTATTTGGAAGACAGATCATTTCAGTCGAATGCTACATGCTTAAAAGAGAAGTAATTTTAAAAGTACTAGTTAGTTATATGGTGTAAAAAGGCAGTGCAAAAACACTTGAACCAGAAATGAAATTAAATCTAGGCTGTAAATGATTTATGGATTTACTGGATGCTTTACCTTTTACTTTGAGATGTTTATGTTCCTGCTTAAACATGTAACTTTACAGTGAAATGAACAGTGAGTATGTTTATACTTTATACTTTTTTATTGCTTTTTTCAGGTTAATATTTAAAAGCTGACTGGCGTTTCAGTGTAATTTAGTTACCAGATTTTACCCAAAAACCTTCCTAGTACTTTGGAGTGTCTCACATTTACCTAATTAATACCTAGAAACTACTGCACATGTCACTTTTAGTTCGAAAAGCTTGGAATGCAACATCGCATTAATTGAAACCTACACATTTGTACAAACTGATCAACCACAACATTAAAACCACTGAAAGGTGCCATTTATTTACTCTATATACCACCTATCAGTAGTCTAGTTATGATGCTCGCATGCCCATTGTAGGTTAGCATGGGCACTCTGACCAGTCTGTTGCTACACAGCCCTATATACAGGTGTGTGCATCTCTGCCTCAGGCATAGATGGCACCAGAATGCTCTAATAGGAGAGAGCAAACCAGAGGAGGCACTGTGATGCTCTGGGTGAAAATAAACTATGACTGTTTCAGGTGAATGAAATGATATAAGTGGACCTGAGGGAAAAAATACAATGCAAGAAAAATGTAGGATATGGTTACTTTAAAGGACTGTAAAAAGGGTTACAGAGGTAATGTTTAATAATATCATACCCAGACAAACGTAGTTATATTTCAGACAACGTTTCTGTGATCTGAAAAGTATAATTTTCTGATTACAAAGCTCAGGTTTCTGATTAAATAAATACCCCAGCAATTCTCATTTTAATCTCTATCTACTGAAGCACTTGGTCCATTACCAAAGAATAATTTCTAAATGTTTCCCTCTACTTTAAAAATAACTTGAAACACATATGTAATAAAGCCAGCATACTACATTTACTGTTAGAACATTTTACATGCAGTTGCAAAGGATTATTCAAAACACTTTTTTCAGTACTTTACGAACAGTGAGTTGGGGCCGATGCACACTGGCTGGGAAGCTGAACATAAACATTTATGAAAACAAAACAATCAAACTCAGAGACAGCCTGCTCTGGCTTAACTCACACTTTCAAAGTTTTAGCCTCTCCAGCCGACGTCTTCTCTCAGCCAATCTTCCTAAGTTTTCGATGTGTCCTGGTTCCTCCTCTGATTCTCCTCAGCTGTTCCTGATCAGTAGAACATGTGTTCTAGGGCTCCTTCAGTCAAAGGTAACTGTAAAGTTCAAAGTTGTAGAGTTCTAAATCTGTTTAAAGAGAGAGGAGTTTTTCAGAGGGACAAATTTAAGTTTGTTTTTTTAACAGCACAGTGGGGTGTGTGGAGTTTTCACAGACCTTTACGTCGATGCATACTAGAAAATGTTATAGAAAGATCTAGTGACCGAAACTATTGTACCGTCCAGTATTGTTACCCTATAGTGTAACCTTTACTTACCCTATAACTATAGCACCAGTAGTTTCAAATTCAGAATATATTGTCATATATTTCAACTGCTGAATGAATTTTAAGTCAGTATGTCGTAATTATTGTTCTTGGTAATCAATAGCTGGATGTAAATGCAGGTGATAGATATTAGACTAAAAAACCTGGAACATTTCTTTAATTATACCTATTATGCATTGCTTACTCATTCAGCTCTAAATGACCATTTAATGTTTACGATGCCATAAAGATTCGCTCTTTTTGGCTGGCAACACTGATGTGAGTAATTTTTTTTTTCTTTTAGGACACATCATGCTTTATGTAAAAAAAAAAAAAAAAAAGAAGAAAATCCTTTTCCTGGCCAAGGCAGTGAAAGGCTGGCCACACCAGACCTCTCAGCTTAGCACAGTCTGCAGTACCTCCCAGCTCTATGATTGGTCGAGGGCCATCTCATTAGTGTTGGTTTCTCTCCATACCTCACTGATGCTGGAGAGAAGTGTCAAAAAATCTC
Source organism: Brycinus macrolepidotus (assembly GCA_037974445.1). Lineage (NCBI taxonomy): Eukaryota > Metazoa > Chordata > Actinopteri > Characiformes > Alestidae > Brycinus > Brycinus macrolepidotus. The sequence goes on along the minus strand of JBBPCZ010151263.1, from coordinate 12,008 downwards.
CACTCTGCTCTGGAGCAGAAACTTTGTTTGTCTTTAAAAGAGCCCAGGGCAAGGTGCTGGGGATCAGTAAGGAATCCTTGTCTCAGCTGCAATCACACGCTCTTTTGAGCCATTGCCTGGCCTGGACCTAGTGAATATGCATGAGCTGCCAAGACTGACTGAGCATCTTGAAATTAAAAACAATAATAAATAAGATAAAGCATTTGAGAGGGAAAAAAAAAACATTAAAAATTAAGCACTCTGTCCCACTCGCCTCTTGTTATCAAATGTTCCTACAGCCAGCCCTCTCTGCCAGCGGGAAAAAAGAAAGAGAAAAAAACACTTTTTTTTTTTTCTCAAAAAGGCAGCTTTCTTTAAAAATAGCAGCATTGTGTCTCAAAGCGCATAGGCCTTCAACTCTGGGTGTTGTTGGGGGCGGCACCAGCCCCATTCTCCTGTCACCAAACACTGAGACAACACACACTGTGTGCGCTCTAAAGTATCATTAACTCTTGCCCTTAAAAAGACCCAGGACCACATGTACTAAAAAAGACCCAGGAAACATGCATTCTTTTGGTAGGTTTGAGGCACAAACATTATGCATTCTGCCTGAAAAAACATGCGCTGTGTACGTTGCTGGCGATCCCATACGTTGAGCCCCATGCACAGCAATGCAACATTTCTGTCCCATGTACTGGGTGATGATATTGGAATTGTTTGTTGGGTTGGTTTTATTCTGTAAGAGTTACTAAAGTATTTCAACAGTTTTTTTATACATCTTAAAGGAATGCTTCACTGAAAACAATTAGTTGATCAGTCAAGGCATGTTTAAACAGTTTTTTATACATCTTAAAGGAATAGTTCACTGAAAACAATTAGCTGATCAGTCAAGACATGTTTGGTGTCTGAAGTTTGCTTCTCTAATTTTGCACTAAAGCTTCAAGGCTAATGTACCTAACAAGTAATGAAAAGTAATGAATATTCTGTTATATTGGTTTGACAGTTTCAGTGCAGAACATATCTGCATTTAGGGTAAAAGGGGACAGTATACATAAGAAGGTTTTTTTGGACCGCAGGCTTATTCAGTTACTATAATTATTGACTCTGTAACTGCTATGAAACTAATATGCTGTTATGATAGTGCGGTTATTTAGGGGTGTAAAGATAAGTTGATTTTCAGGTTTGATTTTGAATAGAGTTTTTGTTCACTCTTGTAAAGACTCAGGGCTTGTGAGATGCACTTAGCTCAGTACTGTTACGAGCTTTGTGATCGCCGCACTCTCAGCGAGCAGAAGGGCACTTTAGCATTGAGAATAAGACGTGGCTGCCAGCACAGTGCTCTGCCTTGGAAATGCATCCTTCGGCGATACAATACAAGCTCCGGATGCTTAATGTGCACTAAGAGAACAACTTCCACAGGATTATAACACGAGAAATGCAGCCCTTTTCTTTTTTCAAAAAGAAAGGAAAGATGCACTCAGAAAAAAATCCCTTCATTTATGTATGCTGCACATTTCTATTCAGTCAAATAGAGTAGACGCAGCATATTCAGGCACTGTTCCCTCAACACAAAACGCAATTAAAAGTAATACTGACTTATTTTCAGTTTGCAGGTTAAACACAGTGGAGAAGGTTTCATTTCAACTTTGGAGGTAGGACACACTGCTTTTACCACCTGACCCATCATAAATGTTTTATACTAATTAGTATTATTACTAATTCCTCACACTTTCGATTTTATGCTCAAAAAGGTCTAATGTCAGATTTTATTTTCATCACTGCACAGATCTCTGAACTAACACGGGTCAGACAGGGCTGAGAGAGAGAAGTGCAGTGACAGGGCAAATCGAGGGCCTTTAGAGTGAGACTCAACCAGACATTTTAACGTCTGGTCGGAAGTGCCAGACTCTCCCAACTCGGACATCCAGCAATACTAATTAGACATGCAAACGCAAAAATACAGATTTACATGTATCTTTTTACTAGGTCTACTGAAGTGAATAAATCTGTTGGACATACTAAACTATCTAACTAGATTTTGCAAACAAACCAGGCTGTCTTACATTATCACAGGTAGCCTGCTTAGCTTGCTTCATTTTTAAACATCCTTGACTGTCTTGAACATTAGAAAAGTGGAGCTGCTCAGTCTGCTACAACAAAAGAACATGAAAGATGCTGATTGTACACAGACTACATTTCCTTTGGGTCATCAGTACACAGGGATTTAAAAACATGACGGAAAACAAGTGGTGTTAGGAGAAAGTTTAACAGCCAAATCAATTATTAATGGACATGAGAGAAGAGAAGATACTGTATGTGTGCGAATGAAAAAATAATATCTCTTAAAACTCTTCTCAGAGTGATGTTACATCATCAAATGTCATAATAAACCTTTCATAATATTAAAGCAATCTCAGATAAGTAACAAACTGAGTCTGCTTCATTTTCAATGTCATTTTCAATTGCATAGTCACCTTACCAACAGTGTAATTTCTCCTAGAGGGAATAGTAGCCTTGGAAAATAACATATAGCAATTGTGTCTGGTTCCCTAATAGCCCTGCCGTATCAGCCCTGCCGTTTTTCTCTCTCTCTCTCTTTTCTCTTTCCCCTCTCACTACTTGTGCATTTGTGTTAGGACAGCGGAGTTCTTGTAAAAAGCTTAAATACAGTGAATTCATGATAAATTAATACATACACCAATTAAAACATTAAAACCACCTGCTGATTATAGTGGCGGTATAACCTGTCACAGCAAGAGCTCTGACCCATCAAGACTCTACAAGACCTCTGAAGGTGTGCTGTGGTATCTGGCACCAAGACATTAGTAGCAGAATCTTTGAGAGCTGTAAGTTGTGAGGTAAGGCCTCCATGGGGAATTTGGAGACCAAGTGAACACCTCGAACTCTTTGTCATATTTCATATAAGTTATTTGTGAATGCACCAGAACATTGCTCAGAGGATCACACTGCTTCCGCCAGCTTGCCTTCTGTCCATAGTGCATCCTGGTGCCATCTCTTCCCCATGTGAAGACGCACATACACACAGTCATGCACATGATGTAAAAGATAACGTGATTCATCAGACCAAGCCTTCTTCCATTGCTTAATGGTCCAGTTCTGATGTTAACATTCACCGCTGTAGGAGCTTTCTGCAATGCACCGGGGTCAGCATGGGCATTCTGACCAGTTTGCACCCGTTCAGCAAGTTGCAATGTACTGTGTGTTTTTGACACCTTTCTGTCATAGTCAGTGTTAACATTTTCAAAAGTTTGTGCTATACTAGCTCTTTTGTGGGATCGGACCAGAGCGGCTAACCTTCATTTCCTATACATATCAGTGAGCGCCCATGACCCTGTTAATGGTTCACCACTTGCCCATTTTTTCTGCTACCAACACATCAACTTCAAGAACTGACTGTCCACTTGCTGCCTAACATATCCCACCCTTTGACAGGAGCCATTGTAATGAGATAATAGTCAGTGTTACTCACTTCCGCTGCCAGTGGTTTTAATGTTACGGTCGATTGATGTAATCTGTGACCTTTACTGAAGGTCCAGTTACAGAGAATATGAAGTGTAGGACAGTAACAGTGAACCACAGTCCTAAGGTGTATATGGCCTACACAATCCACAGGCAATTGTCATATACTGGGTGTTGTATATGCAAAGGGTTCATCTTTTACAGAATCCCACCCAGACCATTATCTTTCCAGACCAATAACTGCTTGAACAACCACATTTATATTCAGATCTTTTTATTCCAAAAACCCTAGAAAATCTAAATTGGCTACCCCTGCTAACTCAGGTCAGTCACAGAATGCTTCCTGTGTGTTCCAGGAATGCACATGCATTTTCGTGATGTATTCTTTGTTTACAAACTTTGAAAGGGTCTGTGTTGATTTAACCACCAACCAAAATCAATCCCAGCACACTGTTAAAATACAAAGTCTGGGTGCTGCTCCATGCATTGAAGGGCACATGTCACAGTAAATGATTTTGCTACCTGCCACAAGTTGTGTTGCTGTCAATTCTTTTAGTGTTTAAAGGGATTGCCTGAAGGATATCCTTTATGGGTCATCCTGTTTTTTACATTCAAATGAAAGATGCCCAACTAATGCATTGAATTCACTTCACTTGCTTCAAATGCGTAGATCATTTCTTAATTAATAAAATACAGGCTATTACATGAACATAATTATATGAATGTTGCTGGCTTTTGGCAATGAAATGAATGTTGGACAAATCTGAATCCAGTAACTGCCTTTTCAGTGTACTATTTCTACGGGCCTTACATGACTAACATCATGTAGTAAATGTTACATTTAGGTCACATGTGTACATCTTATGTTTTATTTTTCTTAGATATTTCCGAGTCAGAGGACCACACAGTTCCAGTGAGCAATTTCTCACGAGTATGCACAATGTAAATAACTCAATGGAGTATGCATGCTACCCCTGTCTCCAGAGAATAGGTGTTCTTTAAAGAGAAAATGTGTGCAATTATTTGTTGCGCTTAATTAATGCTGCTGTTGAAAGAAAAAGACAGTAATTGGAGACTAGGAGCTCTTTTGATCTCCTAAGGCTGAGGACAGTTTACTGCAGCTAAAACGAGCCTGAAACCACAGCCTGATTAGTAACTGCAGCCAGCAAACTGGGCAGAAAATCGCAGTGCACATGCTTAGATGCATACAGTAAGTAAACCTATATTACTTAAAGACATAGTCCAGCCATGTTGGAGGGACATGGTTGATGCTCTGTCTGAGTGCATGAATAACTCAGATCACACTATTCAGTTTGCCATTATAACACACACAGGACAGAGTCATTCATTAAATCAGAGCATTGCTGAAGATTCATCTTGACATCTCTTGTGGACATCACTTGCTCCCTCAATACATATGAAATGCTGCATTCTATTTAGTGCTCCAGATGTACCCCTTAAAACAATTTTACACCAGAAGCTAGGTGGCATGCGTGGCAAACCAACACTGCTTCATGAGTATATAACACACCGGATGCATTGCATCAATGAAGCAAAGAATGTTTTCTGTGCATGTTTTTTTCCAGTAATGAAGTAATATAACCTGCAAATGTCTTTATTCTGTTTGCCAAATAGAGGGCATTCCAAAACAACTATAATCTGTTTTTAAAAAGGCTCTGATGGGCTGATTCATCAGTTATTTTCCTCATCAGTTCAACAGACTTTAGAATCATCTTGCAGTTTATACTAGTGCAAATCTGCTGCTAAAATAAAAAAAAACAGCAGCTGCCTACTATTTTGCTTATAGACCTAGAGACGAGCACGAACTTTGAAATGTGTACTGTTTCTAATAATAAACTCCTAGCAGGCTGCGCACAGTAAGCATCACAAACTTTTTGCGCTTCACCTGCACATTACCAGTGCATGCCATAGGACGCTCACAGCCAGTGTTAAAGTTTGCAGTGATTAATGTAGGAGTGCTGTTACCACATCTGGTATAAAATGAGCTTCAGAAGTCTAGAAGTTAGTTGTTATGTGATTAAGAAAAACGAACAGGTTTGCGTTTTACCTTTATGCATTTGGCAGATGCTCTTACCCAGAGTGAATAACATTTTTAATCATGTTACAGGTTCAAGCAAATGTAGCACAAGGGCTCTTGCCTAAGGATTTTTTTTACTTTACTGCTTTATGATGTAGGTGAGCCTGTTAGCATTCATTTTAATATAACTTTTCTTACATTCACTGCAAAAGAGCAAGAACAAAGGCTCAGTTTATCATTCAAATAAATCTGTGTGTGAGCATTTGCCTTTTAAAAACGGCCACAGGAAAACTGGCCAGTTAGAATCTAGGTAGATATGCAAGCTCTCTTACTGGTTACGCCTTCAAGCAATGGATTGATTATTCTAGAATGGCCAGTAAAATAATTGAAAATAATTTTCCTTATTTTTTGGTTGTGTTTTGATATTCATGGCTCAAAGCTATGATCAGCATAGTTTACTACTTATCGTGTTGGGCTAAATATTGCATGTTGGTGCACATCAGGCAATAACTAAGGAGGTCTAGAACACAGTCTGTACTTCTCCAGTGGGGGGAACATAAACCGAAATGGCCCTGTCCTGACCCGAGAAGTGTGATTATCTGTAAGTGGTGTTAATTGGGGAGTGCTGTTGCAGTGACCAGTTAGTTACAGAGAGCTAAGTGCAGAAAAGAAATAATGACAGAAAGAGCAAGAGAGAGAGAGAGTGGGCGATCCGGTGAATGACAGCACCACAAAAGATCTCTCATTAGGTAACTGAAGCCTGAAGAGCTTGTCATTCACCCCCTTTTCTCCACTATGGAGGGAGGAGGGTGCATTTGGAAAGTCATGCTTAAAAAGTACTCAGTGCTCCTGAACTCCTGAACGCAGCTCAGTTATTCTCAGTGACAGCCCCCTCTAATTAACAGATAGGTAACCCGGTTCCGTTGGATGAGCTGGCCCTTGCCAGACGCTTAATTATAGGCATTTGAAGCTCTGGGTTTTGGGAACACGGAACACGGAGATATGGTTAGAACAAGGGCAGAACATATGCATTGAAGAAAATGTGTCCACAGAACAAAGAAGCCACTTTGTAATTAGCAGAAAACCACAGTGTAAATACATTAGGACAGTTTGTGATGGGAAGGTTGGTGAGTTGGTTGATTAGTCTTTTTTTTCCAGGATGCAGAAAAGTCGCTGTTGGTTCAGAACTTGGTGTACTGTTGCACAGGTCTCTCACTTTTAGCGCTTCATTTTGTACTGAAAGGATCCCTAGCACCTTTTTTTTTTTTTTTTGCTGTTCGACTGTAATATGTCATGGTTGAGATAACTGCACTGATTCAGTTTTGCTCTAAAAAGAAAAAAATTAATTGCAAAGAAACACTGAACATGTGTTTTTAATATTGACATTTTCTTCCATGAAAAAGATAATTACACGCAGAGTAAAAGAACAAATGTTGCTCTTAGATTTTTTTTGCCTGACTGGGAGTTAGGTCCTTGGTACTGTGGCACACTGAGCAGGAAAGAATAGAATAATAGTGAGGTTAAACTACACAGTCAGCCTTTGTGTAGTCCTCATTTTAGGACACCAAAATCCATGGACAGGCCTCTGAGGAAGTTTTGTTCCTTCATAGTTGCTCTAAATCCTCTGCAGTCTGAGAGTATGTAATATATTTTTAGGAAATGTTTGCTATCTACAAGTTAACATAGCAACAAACTATGTTTACATTGACATAGTTGTGGTTCTTATCTGGGGTAACTTCATGTTACAGTTCTGGTGTTAGGAGTCTTGCCCAAAGACTTATTGGAGTGGTGCGGTGCCCTAGGCAATGGCTACAGAGTGGAGGACAGCAGTGTTGCACACTGGGGCAGCTGGTGGCCTGATGGTTAGGGCGTTCGCCCTGCGATCAGAAAGTCGTGGGTTCGAATCCCAAGACTGCTAGTGGCACCTCTGAGATACCCTTGAGTGAGGTACCCACACGCTGCTCCTCGGGTGCTGTGTTCCTGGCTGCCCGCTGCTTCACCTGGTGAATGGGTTAAATGCAGAGGAAGAATCTTGTGCTGTTCACACTGTGTGCTGTGGTGTGTTCACGTATGACAGAATGGTCACTTTACACTACATCAACCAAACTGACATTGTACTACTTGCACCTCACCAAAATACTCCTCACAGACCAGCAATCTTTGTGAAGTGTGGTAGTTTAGTGATGTGGGCAGTAGTAGGCTGCAGTTTGAGTAACTGGTGTTGCTTGCCCATAGCTTGGATGTAGCAATATTAATTTTTTGACTTCTTATCTATCAGAGGAGAAAACGTATATAGTTAAAATGCATTTCATCCTGATTGTATGGCTGCAACTAACTTCTGTGTACAGTGTACAGTGAAGTAGGTGCTTCCATTTTGGCCCAGATAAAATATGGCTGTTTCTAAATGTAATTATAAACCCTTAAATCTCTAGAAATATATCTGTATATCACTATTATTAAATTATTTTTAAACAAGTATCAAATAGGCCCATGTGTATATTCAGGGCATTTTTTATCATATCTTGCTGAAATCTGAGATTTCATTATGCTTTTAAGTGGGTTTTTTTTTTTGTTGTTGTGATTGAATCAAAATTCTGCTGAGGTCAGAGACTTCTGTATTACATCTTATAAAATTAATATCCTGATCATTTTGTGAGAGCCTAGACAGGTGTGTTTTATTACGTTCTTTTGACATGGCATGCTTGAAATGCCGCTGAAATGAAGAGAGACAGTTAAAATGGTTGTGCCCGAACATAGTCAGATGCTGAGAGACTGTGGCCTGAGGTCTTACAGATGAAGACAGATTATCCCACAGCAGGCCAGATGAGCCCCCCAATGCCCTCCACAGATGCCTGCTTTACTAAATCATCTTCTTACATTCATTACAGCTTTCCGTGGATGTATATCCAGATCTTCCCCAGGAAAATGTTTTTATTCCAGTGTATATATTTAACCACAACACAGTCCATAAGCAATTGGGCAGTGGCACTTTGCCTTGGCATTCTATCCCAGTGGATTGCATTTAAAATGTAACGGTGAGAATGAGATTAAAGTGCCAAATGCCAGTTTAAATATGAACATATTTATATTTAGACCTTAGAGTCACTGTGCCCAGGGAAACACTTCAACTACAGGAGTATGAAGCTCCCAACTCTGGGCTGTGGAACAGTGAAACCCTGTTTTCCACAGCGATGGAACTCCATCGGTACCTTCGGGATAAGCTGGAATGACGTTTGTGATCCAGAACTAATGATACAACATCAGTATCTGACCTCACTAATGCTTTTGTGGCAGAATGCAATCATATCCTCACAGCAATATACCAACATCTAGAGTAGAGGCTGTAACAGCAGCAAATGGGGATAAACTCCCTTTTAATACTTGTGATTTCAGTTGATGGGCAGGTGCCTACAAACTTGGATGTGGACTAAATGACTAAATTTCTTGAACTAAATGACTGTGCGAAGCCTGCGACTCACAGATATCAACAGATTCTGAATATTTTCCCTAATGGTGTTCTGCCAAGGCTGCATGGCAGCTATTTTCAGTTGCTGCTTGTTTTAGGAGCTTGTCTTTAGTAAGTGAAATGTGTGCTCAGCTATGTCCAAGTCACGTGACTGACTTGGGCAACCAAGGGCATTCCACTTTTTGACCCTGAAAAACTCCATAGTAGTGTTTGTATTTTTGTGTCAATGTGCTGTTGCTGCCCTATGCAATCATACAGTATCATCAGTAAAGACAAGTGAGGCAGTTTCAGTGTAGCCATACATACCCATTCTGCCATGTTCCAAAGAAGAGGTAGGGAGGGTATCAGGCTTCAGACCACAAGCAACTTTTTCTTCTCTACACTTAGCTTCTTTTATCTCTCTGATATAGGGCTGCACAACTGTTTGCGGATTGTTACTGCCATATTGGCCTTCTGGTAATAAAGGTATTCAGGAAATCCAACAACATTCACTATTTGGTCAAAGTAATGCAGAATAATATAATCGTGTCACATTATTGATTCAGCGGTGTGTTTTTTATTTATTGTAAGGCAGAGACTGCAAGGTACGTAGCGGTATTATTGCATTGTTAGTATTTCATCCATATTGTGGACCCATTTGGTGATGCAGTTTAATCTATATCTGTTAAGACTTTGATGATTATAATGTACAAACTGATTTTTGTGTTTGTGAGGCTTACCAGTAGTTTATATGTGTGGCAAACTACTCTCCGGACATAAGTATTCTTCTCTTTACCCTCTCAAACACCTTCTGTGCCTCCTTGCAGTTCTTGCAGTTCTTCTTAATGAAAAGTATTTTTTGGTTATCTTCAATTGTGCTCCTCCCTGGCCTGCCTGGATGTTTGGTATTGCTAACCTCACCAGCATGTTCCTGCTTCTTAGTACTCTCACTCTTTTTTTGGGGGCTGGTTACAGTTTGAGTTCCGTTTGAGAAGTCTGATGGCCTGAGGGAAGAAACTGTTCCCCATTCTGGCAGTAGAGGCCTGTATGCGACAGAACCTTTTGCCAGACGGGAGGAGGGAGAGGAGTGTGTGTGAGGGGTGAGTGGGGTCACTTGGTGCTCTGGACGATCTCCACTGGGGAGCCGCCGATGCTCAGCGGGGAGTGATCACGTTGCCCCCTCCTGAAGTCAACAACCATCTCTTTTGTTTTATCCACATTCAGGGACAGGTTGTTGGCTCTGCACCAGTCCGTCAGCTGTCGCACCTCCTCTCTGTACGCTGCCTCATCATTCTTGCTGATCAAACCCACCACAGATGTGTCATCGGCAAACTTGATGATGGGGTTTGAGTTGTGCATTGCTGCACAGCCGTGGGTCAGCAGTGTGAAAAGCAGAGGGCTGAGCACACAGCCCTGGGGGGCCCCTGTGTTCAGCGTGGCTTCAAACCGTGCATAGTAGTGGTTCAGCGCGTCTGGAAGGGAGGCCTCACCATCAGAGGCAGGTGGAGATGCCCTGTAGTTGGTGATGGCCTGGATGCCCTCACCAGCCCTCACCAACACCCCCAGTGTCCTCGAAGTGACTATGGACTTTCGGGGCGTGTGCACGCTTCGCTGCTCTGATGGCCCTGGACAGGTTGGCCCTTGCTGTTCTCAGGGTGGCCTTGTCACCTGATTTGAAGGCAGTATCAAGGGTTCTTAGCAGCGCGCGCACCTCTGCAGTCATCCACGGCTTCTGGTTGGGGCGTGTGGTGATGATCTTCGAGACAGTGACGTCATCGATGCACTTACTGATGTAGCCAGTGACTGACATCGTGTACTTCTCCAGGTTGCAGCCTCCCTAAACATGTCTCAGTCAGTCTGCTCAAAACAGTCCTGAAGAGCAGAGGTGGCGCCTGGAGGCCAGATCTTTGTCTGCTTTTGAATGGGCTTGGCACGTCTGATGAAAGGTCTGTATGCTGGGAGCAGCATGACGGACACGTGATCGGAGTATCCAAGTTGGAGGCGGGGCTTGGCGCGGTACAGACCAGAGATGTTTGTGTAAACACAGTCCAGCGTGTTCGCCCCTCTTGTTGGAAACTCCACATGCTGGTGGAATTTAGGAAGAACTGCCTTGAGATTTGCGTGATTGAAATCTCTGGCGATAATAAATAGTCTATCAGGATGAGTGTTTTGGAGCTCACTGATGGCTCCGTGCAGTTCGGGCAGCGCGTTGTTAGCGTTAGAGCTGGGTTGGATGTACACTGCGACTATGAGCACAGTGGTGAATTCCCTCTGTAAATAAAAAAGTCTACATCTCACAGTCACAAACTCCAGCAGCGGTGAGCAGTGGCTCGAGATAAGCACAGCGTTCATGCACCAGTCCATGTTGATGTAAACACACAGCGCCCCTCCTCTTGTCTTGGTGCTCAGTTCCACATCATGGTCGCTATGGTACTTTAGCATGTTGCTAATCTGCGTAGCCATGTCCATATTCAGGTGTAAACGCAATTGAATTTAAATGGGTATTGTGCCTTTTAACAACATAATCATTGTTCTATTAAAAGTGGAGCCAAAGCAACAAAAATGTTCCCTGCTGGTAATGGCTTGCATAGAGAAACATCTAAGAGTGTGCAGGAATAAGAGGTTGAAAAGCTTTTAATAATATATCTGCATGTTTGCCAGAATATGACTGTAGTGTGAATGATGTGTAAGTAAAGGCGAGGCTACAATACAGAAGAAAACATTAATAGATTATTTCATATTCCTCAGTGCAGAAATGTGTCCATTCTAAACCTTCAATCACACCATTTGTGTTGGTAAGTAGAAAAGTAAGTAGAATTTGAAAAGCCATTTTTATGCTGCTTATATCTCTGAACAGCACACATTCCTGTCTACACATCTTGTTTTTAAAACAAAAAGAGACTAATTGTCATGTCGGGCTCCCTGAAATGACGCACTGCAGAACCAGCGTTAGAAAACACAGTCTTTTTATTGAAAGTCCACAGTAAATGTGAGCTCACCGAGCTCCAAACTCAAACCAAGTACTCCGTACGAAACTAGAAAGGTTCTAGGAAGATCCGTCTTCCC
>JBBPCZ010151132.1:0-18753 GCA_037974445.1 Brycinus macrolepidotus | reverse complement strand
TGTGTACATGCATGTGCCTGTGTATTAAATATTGGATTGTATATATACAATCCAATGTTTAATACACAGGCACACGCATGTACACAGACACAGACACACACACACACACACACACACACACACACTTTTATAACAAATGCATATATACAATATATATATCCCAGACTGTTTTAGCTGTATAGAGCACGTAAGAAATATCAACATTTTATACACATATTTTGGTTATTTTGGATGATATTGAGGGCACTATAATATATAGTTTTATATAATCTTTAAGAAACTTTTCTCTATTTTAGGGTCATAACTGAAAATAATCATACCTGTAGGAGTGTGAGAACCACTGATAGTTCACATGACATGGGGGAGGAGAAAACACGTTTTCCATGAAACATAAAGTACCTGAAACTTGGGTAACAATTTTATTTTCAATGATTTTCTGAAGGTTTAAATTACTGGGGTCAAACTGACCCCAACTATAAAGGATGTTGGTAAATTTGAACATAACATGAGGGTTTAATTTCCTTAAAATTACAGCATTGAGAAAACATAACACGTCTGTGAGTGAGGCATGATAAATGAGTGGTAGAACAGCGCTCACAAGTTATGCTGCTAGAGGTGAGGGTGAAGATTTCACTGAAGGTATGTTTAACCACATGCTTAAATTACCATATATCATTACATTAGCATATATTTAAGCTGGTCTAAGATTCACTCTTCCAGCTTCCATAGAAAAGAGAAAGCACATAATTTAATCTTCAAAAGACAACAGGAGCATAACAATAATTCCAAAATATAAATAAAAGCTTTTTAAATCTGTTTAAATTTAAACATGCATAATGGATCATTAAGACCTTGGAAAGAAGATGCAAACTTCTTTGAAAAAGTATAGAAACTATATTAACCTTGTGTTCTGTTATGTTTCAGTGTTTTGTGCTAGTAGTTAGCATGTCGCTGCCAAGTTGTTATGCATAACATTTTTCTATGTACATAGTAAAACAGATTCCAGTGTGTCTTGTATTTCATAATAACAACATTGGTGATTCTGTACAACTAAACACCCTTTTTACTGCTGATAATCATATTCTTAACCCTGAAAAGTTCTAATGGTGCTAGAAACCTAGAGCTAAGTTTCATATTTAACCCACAAGACAAAGTTACTACTCACTCCATATACATAATATGATCATGATTTAATGTAACATATTTTCTGTCATAAAGATATTTCAGGCTTTATCTATCACCATTGTTCATAAATTCATTGCTGCTTCGTAATAAGTAGACTTTGCTTGTAAGCTTACTTTGGAACCTCATAATAGATGTTAGCTTGACACGAGGGCATAGTATTAAAATTCTCACATACAGTGCTGCAAAAGTTTGCATCAGACATGAAAATAGTTAAAAACTGTGTTTGTCAGTAAAACAATATGTAATATTAACACAGCTGAAAATAAATACAGTGTTCGACTTCAGTAAAAATAAATTCACACACTTTACCTTTTATCTATGGCACACTGGGACACATATGATATTAAAAAGTTTAAACGGAAGAAAGGAGCATGAAACAGAGCTTTTTCTACCAGCCACACATCCAAAAACATGCACACACACATACACACACACACACACACACACACACCCCCACACACACGCACACATACAAAGACTATTATGCTAATTACATACACACACATTTATACCAGAATGGTGCTATGTTGTCTTGCACCACTCGAGGAGAATCAAACTGTAAATGGCACCAAAGGGAAGAACAGAACATAAAACCACAACCACACATCCTGAATCTAATGCACTAATATAATGCCACAAACACAAAATGATAACTATAACTACACCACACTTCCTTAGATAATTGAAACAAGCAATCAACACTACAGCAGCTGAAAGTGTGTCGTGACAGTCTTGACGGCTGCTTATCAGGCTTGGGCTTCTCCGCCATTTACACCAGCAAGGGTTCTAAATGGTCTGTGTCTTTACATGACTAACACTGGTTAACCATCCATATCTGTGGAATAAAAGACAGGGAAGAGACAGGCACGAACAAATAAAAAACATGTCTGACAACATGCTTGCATGTTATATCTTGGATAGCAGAATAGAATTAGTGGTTCCTGACTTGACACTGCCCTCCAGACATCGCATGGATTTGCTAAACTCCATCAGCAGCACCTGATTTAATCTAATGAAGGACTGATTAAATAAACTAAATGTTAGTGTGATGTGGCGGCTCAGCCAGCTGTGGGATTGAACTCTGGCCTTTGTGTTTGGGAAGTCAATGTAAACTGAGCAAACCACCAAGTGATAAAGAAAGAAGGGCTCAGGAGCAGAGCAGCTCTAGAGCCCAAAAGAAAGGTGGAGAAACATCACTCAGTGCCAGAAGTAAGACTCAACTCCTGACCTCTGAATTTTAAAACAAGCGTTAACCCAGAATAGCATGAAATGAGGCTGAAACAAGCAAAGCAAGTAAAACTGTGAGGTGAGCTTAGTTTACGAAGGGCAGACACAGGTGCCAGTGATCAGCCTTGTTTACTGGGTGACAGCTCTGTGCCTCCCTCTGGTGACTGAACCTGCCCTGAGAGCTGGCCCAGCCCCCCCTCTACAGTCAGATTGTATCTGCAAATACTGGGTTTCTTTCTAAAGAAATGGTCAGAAAATGACTCATCATATCACTATGTTTTGCTGATTTATCTGTAAATACTGAAATGTTATTGTTATTATGAACAAATAAATGGCTTTATGCATCATTTCCTCAGAAGACTCTGGTACAGTACTGTAAGTCTATTTTTGAAGCAGTGGGAACAGCCTTTCACTGAAAGAAATGAATAAATATATACAACTTTTTAAATAAACTTTCATAAAAAAATGAATACTTTCAACATGTATTTGTACTATTACAAACAATCAGAAACACTTAGGGTGTATTAGGTGACAGGCAGTTTGAAAAAATCTGGAGTTTTGTTTACTATTAAGCCCCTTAAAATAAAGCACGCAATCATAAAGCATCAAACCAATAAATTGTTAGGGTAAGTACTTATTACGATCCATCATTAACTTCCAATATGCATGGCCTGTCTGTGTGCTACAGCAGCTCCTGCAACATTTGTGGTGTAGAAAATGTGTAATTAAAGCTTAAGTCTTCAAATTAGGTGTCTGAGGTGACTGAGAGCATGTTATTACTGCACGAAGCATCACATTAAAACCACATTTCAAAAAGGGCAGTTATCTGTTTAAGGGCCATAGCAATTAGTTTTGGACAGGTACGCAGATTTAGATTTAGGAGAAACTGCAAATACAATCTCCAAGATGAATTAGGCCGAAGTAGTGCGTGTGGTTTTTCGGAGAAATCTAGATTCTACATTGGATTCAGCCCTAATCGCATAATGGATCGAGCTCCTAGAAATGCATTTTTCTTACTCGTCTCCACTCAACTAAAACTTATTTCTCTGATATGAGTAAGAAACTACAGTTGCTTCACTGCTGTATTTTTTTTTCCCAGTAACGCCACGTTTAATAAATAATACTTCATATCAAGCTTTATTATGATTTATCACAGAGAGCTGCCTCCAAATTATATTATTTAAATCTGTTTTGGAGGAGGATCAATATCTACTGCAATGAAACAGAAATGGATCGAGGAGAAAGGGAGGGAGGAATTCAGGGCGGGAGGAAATGACCTTTTTAGCAGCCACCCAGGCAGTGTGGACCTTCTGCTTTCTGCTGCACCTTAGAGAGCACAGTTACAGCACAGCTTTGCCAGCAGAAGTTGTTTTTCATAATTGTTGCTGAAACCATAATCATATTGCTATAGTATGCACGAGTAATGATGTAAGTACATATTTAATAATACTTAACATTTAAACTAGATTTACGTTCAGTATAGGCAGTTCCAAGGATGCATTTGAGACAAAAATGTATAGGATGGTGCAAGTGGAGTTACAGGAGAAGGATTTCTGATAAAGTGGCCAGAGAATGCAGAGAGAGAGAGAGAGAGAGAGAGAGAGTGTGAGAGAGAGAGAGAAATAAGGAATTGTTGTAATTTCCATCATGTTCCCAAAGGTGTCAGTAGCACAGTTGCTGCTGAGGTGCAATGGGCACTTACTGTGCAGGAGCTCTTAGTTTTGCCTCCACAGCAGCAGCGTTTCAGCAGATCCGCTGATACACACTGTTATTTCACAGCGTACCCCTTCCATCCTCTCTGCTAAAAGCCATAGCGTCTCTGCAGCGGAGCGCTCTATTTTTAGAGGGATGGCCTGGTACTGGAAGCAGAGGAATGGCCATTGAAATGACAAACCACAAACCCTACCACCCCCATATCTGTCTGTCGGTGGGGGAACTGCACACTGATGTGTGATTTGCTCTAAATCTCACAAAATCATTTTGTGATAAATGGCAGGGGTGCTCTGACTGGGTGGGTGGTCAAGGAGGAACACATTAAAGCATTGTATGGCCCTGTTACAAACTGTGTGTGTGTGTGTGTGTGTGTGTGTGTGTGTAAATGCTTTGTTTTAGTCTTATATATAGACAATATATACACAGTCCCTCGACTGATAGGAAAATGTATGGACATTTGCTGATATTGACAAATGTTTTTAAGGTTCTGTGGCTCAAATTATGCATGCATATTTATGAAAAGAAAAAATAAAACATAGCTTCCTTTTACACTGCATAAGCATTTTAATGATAAACTGACCCAGGAATTGGGCATGATACATGTATTTAAAATACTTATTACAAAATAGTGTTTTGTAATTCATTTTTGATGGTGTTGAAAAAAGCTATATATTTTGTATTAAAATACTTTGTGTTTTGTATTTCTATAGTTTAAAAATACTGTAAAATATTGTTTGACACATTTACATGAAGACGCCATAAAAATGCAGAATGATGCCGCAGCCTCTGAATGGTCATTTGAAAACTGATCCACCACAAAGTGAGAGATATATAGATTACCAGCCTTACATTTAATTTTAGCATAACTAAATTACTACAATTATTAAGTGTTCCTGTTAGATTTTGGAGTTGGTTTTTTACCAGTTTACAGAATGATCAGGCTAACTTTGATCTGAGTAGCAGCCCTCACAGTTAACTTTAGCTCACTACTTTCAGACTGTTTTTTTTTTTCTCTCGGATGTGCACAAAACAAAACAATAAAGCGTTTTGCAGGTTGGCACCATTTCCACCCCTGGCGTTTGTTGTAGCTCACAACTACTTGCCAAGTCTAAGAGTGTACTGGGGCTGTTTCGTGTTTCATGAGAACTGTTCTCAAATAAGTCTGTGCTATGAAACAAGACTGTGTGGGCACGGTATTTTAAATTCACACCTCAAAGTCATTTTCTCACATTTCCTAGTCAGAACAAGATTGGAGTCAGAGATAGAAGCATGGAGAAGAGATGCTCTAAGAGGAGAGACATAAGTGAGAGGCAAACAAGAGAAGCAGTGCAGGAGTTGAGCCGGTGTAAGTCTGCACACTGCACTCCCTGAAACAAGCGTTTGTATCATTTTCATGATCATTACATGAATGACTGCCTGACAGTTTATTATTATATCCATGTTTAACAGTCGAATGAATTACTGAGCAACTAGCTGCTTTGGATAAAGGTGCAATCAGCTGTCGGCTTATGAGTGACTTGTTTGTCGCCGAGTCAGAGCTGCTGATGCCCTTCATTAACTGAACATCGAGTAACTAAAATATGATGCAATTGTGAGTCATTAAAACACTGTTATATATTTAACCGCTGATTATTTTCAAATTAACCTTCAATTGAGTGATCACAGGAATATGTGAGGATCTGGTGTGTAACAGCCAGGTCAGAATATTTAATATTTTGATTAGTTGTATAAGACAGATTTAGGGAATGACCCCTTATGCAGAGAAAACAAAGGGAAATAGTCCAGACAGGTGGACTGTGCAATATAACACATAAGTAAGTTATATCCTGCCATGCCCAGTGGTATGTTTAATATTCTGAACAGGCCCAGTTGACCTCGATTTTGGGTGAAGATGACAAAAGATCAAAGTGACTTTAAAGGGCCAATATAATACAAAGTAATTCTGACTGATCATCCTTACCCTATTGTGAAACATTTCTGTCTTTTTGGGAGTGGTCACTATTATTACGCCCCCTTATACAGGGCATGAGGGGCCATTGAATGGTTTGATGAGTATGAAAATGGCCTTTGCAGTCATCAGGTCTCAAACCAGTTGAACACCTATGGCATATTTTGGACAGATGTGTAAGACAGCAATCTTCACTACTGTCGTCAAAGCACTGACTGCGAGAATATCTTTCAGAAGAATGGTATTCCAGCCCTCCACTGTAGTTCTAGAAATACATCAAATCTATGCCAAGGTGCACTGAAGCTGTTCTGATGACTCAACACTTACTTTAACACATTTTGTTGTTTTTTTTTATCTGCATATGTATTTCATCACTGCTGGAACAAAACCTTGCATCCTCATCTTTGCAGATGTTCACCTCTTTTGAAAAGACCAGCTGCCATTTACATTGTGTTCAAATCCAAAAAATGAATGGACCGATAGGAATGGTCAAATGTCTTAATTTAAAGAAATAGAAGAGAAGAGCAACTTTCCTCAGGCAACTGAGAATCATAATAGAGAAAGCATGTAACACAGTGAGCTGAGAGGAAAGCTGCATGTGCAAAGTAGATTTATAAGTGGGCAGCCCAGTACTTATGATCATAACAGACAGGCAGGCAGGCACACACAGGGCAGATCCACATCACAAAAACCAGAAAAACAGAACAAGGGGCAAAACCAGGAATAACAAAACAGAGACAACAGCTCAGAACTGGGAGGTAATGAGCTGAGAAACTAGTCGCCGGTGTGTGTGATTGAGAAAGTGTGGTCAAGGTGGAGCTGGAGGGAGCCAATTTCAGAAGGAAAGGTCCATGTTGATTCTCCCCATGACAATGTGACGGAGAAACATATGTATCTATAGACTGTATGTAAAAAGAAAAAGAAAGAGAGAAAGAGAGAAAGAAAGAAAGAAAGAAAGAAAGAAAGAAAGAAAGAATACTGTGATGTGAGAGACTTCACTGACAGAATGGGAAAAAATGAAGGATGAAGTGCCTGCAGAAAGAGAGATACAGAGTAGATAAATGAGTAAGGGCTCTGGAGAAAATGCATAAAGGCTAAATCATGTATTTGTCTGTTGTAAGGTCACCAACCAGCACTTTGCACTCTGAAGCACCAGAACCGTTGATGAGCAAAAGTAGGAAAAGTGCAGGAGAAAATGAGAGGGACAAAGAGAGAGAGAGAGAGGAGAACATAAGGGCAGTAGCAGACATTTTTTTCACCCTCGTGCATGTGTTTCTCTGCTCTAATAGCAGGGCCGGGCCTTCAAAACTGCTTGTCTCTTCTGGCTCGCCTAGCGCGGTAATTAATGCCTTGATGACAAATCATGCCGCCCCAAAACATCAGCAACATCAGGGTTTAACAAACTTGAAGTGGGCTTTCCACTGATGCTGTAATGATGCTGTTTCTCTGAGAGCGGCCTCACATGCCTTGGAACTTCTTCCTTTGGTGAATTACATATTTCCCCCCCTCTCGATTCTTTACTTAATTTCACTCGGCCAAACGTAGAGCTTTAGAATTTATATGCTACTCTGCTCCCTCTGAATGAAGAACCGCCAGCCTCTTTTGACTTATTCGTTTTTTAATGCATTTAAATGTATTAATTATTCACTGCTGATCTGAAATTCTCATCCGCTGTACTGGGAGCAAAGATTAGTTCACATTTGGAATACAGGAAATTTCCAGTAGAGAATGTCTTTAACCCTTTAATGCTGAGGCTAAAAGTGAGCTTTGTAATTTCCTGTTCACCTTCAATTGTGTTGTTTCTCAAAAAAAAAAAAAAAGAAAGAAAATCCAGTGCAATAGGGGCTTGAGTGTTGAATCTCAACATATAGTTTAACTCTGTATCACATGACACAAATGTGTTACTGTGCCACATATCAACACATCCTGCATGCTTAGTTCTATGGAAACAGAAAGGTAGCGTGTAACTTTTTTATATAATGATAGAAAATAATGCTGCCACAAAGTTAGAATCATATCATTATCTAGAATATCTTTGTATTTCATTCATTTTACCCTTCACCGGAACTAATGGGGCCTAGCTCAAACTCTGTAGAAGAGCCCCAGACCATTATGCCTCCTACACCAAATTTTACTATTGGCCCTATTCTTTCTAGTTGGTTGATTTAGATTCATCCATCAGACTGCCACTGAAGCATGATTCATCACTCCAGAGAACATGGTTCCACTGTTCCAGAGTCCAGAGGTGTTTCACATCACTCCAGCCATTACTTCCCATTACACAGAGCGATCATAGGTTTGTGTTCAGCTGCTTGTTGATAGAAACCCATATCATGAAGCTCTGCACAGTTCTTTTTGCCTCGCTTCTAGAGGCAGTATGGAGCACTGTACCGAGTGATAGACAGAGGATAAGCAATTTTTATGTGCAAACGCTTGTTAGCAATGTTGTGTAGCTAAAACAAGGTGTTGCTGAAACACCTGAACTCAATAACTAAGAGAGGTGTCTACACAATTTTTACCAAATAGTGTATATGAGACAATAATTGTACAGATATATAACTGATAGAGTAACAAATTTAATCTTTTAATGACATGCATTTGTAAGGTTTTATGTTATATTACTTAAATATTTACATCACTTACATAATAACTTATGCTAAGAATTAACTTACTATATAGTTTAATAACATACTAACATGGGAAATATGCATTAAAAAAAGGATATGAGTGAAAATTATTTACACATAGCACATTTTAACACATATTTCACGTTATTAAACTATATAGTACATTAATTATTGTCATAGTTTATTATGTAAGTGTGTGAACATTATTTACAAGGTTTTTGAACAGCACACACTGAAAATGTCCAAAGAGGTATTTTAAAAAAGCATTAAGAACAGTTCTAAAAAGATATCTGAAATTTATCTTGGCCTGCTACATCCCACCGCCACAGTCACATGTTCATTATTCCTCATTAAACTCCAGCTTTGGTCGGTAGTGGCTAATTACAGTGTATAAGTGTGGTTGCTAAACTGGGTCAGAACTGGACAGTTGTGTGAACATTATTAACAAGTTTCTCAGGCACAAGGGCGTATGCATTGTTGTGATAAGCCAGGCTGCTAAGCATTGTGAAAATATTCACATCAAGGTCAGCTCAGCACAGTCACACACTCTTTAAGTTCAGACTTACATGAGTCAACACATGCGATAATCCCTATGACCTCAATCCAAGCAGATACAAAATAAGCAGAAGCGTACAGCTCTGGAAGTGACATCTGAACATGTTGGTAGAAGCAGTCATCTCACATACAATAAAATCATATTATCCTTTTGCCCTGTTCTTAACAGTACTCTTAATACTGCATGATTGCTAAGAGTAGAGTCTTCCGTTTGTGTAATAGAACCTCAATGTTCAGAATTAGACAATGTCAATAGGTCCTTTTCAAATACACTGATAAATGTAAAAAGTAAAAGACACTTAGATAAATCCAGCAACACCTCCTCTGAATCTTGTGTCCATAATGCATTTTAAATGCATTAATAATGTGTTGTATGACATACATAATCCCCGATAATGTCATAAGCCTATATAATTGCTCAGAAATAACATAGTTACATTCAAAACACTTTCTAAAGCATATAAGACTATAAGACTTCATAAAGTCAGGGTTCACAATGCATTATAATATCTTTATATTTAGAAAGACTTTTCATTGAAGTCTTTAATGACTTATGTCCTAAAGATAAACATTGCTGCAGACCAAGTACTCCTCTTCATGGCATTCCCTAATTGTAGTGGTCTCTTTCAGCAGAATAATGTCACGCCACACTGCAAAAATTTCCCAGATCTCAATCTAATCCAGCATCTGTAGGATGTGCTGGACAAACTAGTCCAATCTATGGAGGCCCCACCTCACAACTTACAGGCCTTATAGATGTGCTGGTAAAGTCTTGGTGTCTGACACCAAAACACACCATAAGAGATCTTGTGGAGTCCATTAATTGATGGCTCAGAGCTGTATAATTGGCTCAACATTACACAATATTAGGCAGGTGTATTTTTAATGTTATGGTCTGGCCTTTAAAAATCTGCATTGTCAAATGTGCACGGCTTCCTTCAGCACCTGCTGATATTGAAAGGCAAAGAAGCTTTCTTCACTCTTTTTAAAAACAGTAAATCTGGTGATTGTGTTTGTGCATTTCTACAATTTCAGCTTATAAAGAACACAGTAGGCCAGCACTGATGACATCACTGTTGTCTGAAACTACATTAAGCTTCTCTAGTTTTAGGCAACAAAATACGTAAGGTAGTGAATTCACACAAACCAACATGACTAATGAGTGTAGTTACACTGAAGATGTACCTTATAAATTGGCTAGTCGGTGTATATGCAGGATATATATTGATCTCATACAGAGACAGAAAATAAAAGATCAGGGCATGCCCCCAATTCCACAGTCCAGGACTAAAAGGAAGTGACTGACCTGAGGGTAGGACATGGATCTGACCCTTCAGTGGAAAGCCACAACTCTTATTACACTCCAATGCATTTTTGCCTGAAGGAAACAGACTGATGATGGTCCTCTGAAGGTGACAGGCCAGCCATCTGCTGCTAATGCTGTATACGTTCATTACAACACACTGGGGCCTAGCCATTTTCCCCAAACAGGCTAAACCCAACATGACTGATGCCTCTCAGAAGACTCCATGGCAAAGTTAACTTCCCCTAATCACAGGGACGGGGCAGTCGATGGCTAGACTGTGGTGGTCAGTGGCTGTAATGGGGAGTTAACGATGATTGAACAGACAGGACAGATAAAATAGGCCGGCCATTGATTGGGCAGGCTGAGAAACGCAGGCAGTCGCTGGTACATAGCAGAGACATTATTTGTCTCATTTGAGCTCAGATAGCACTGTGTTCACTCTAGCTTGGCTAATAGTGCCTGAAATGCCACTGCATATGGTGCAAATCGGATATCTGTCAAACGAAATGAGGGATAGAAGGGAAAGCAAATTAGCGATAGTGAAGTAAGCTGTCCATTACAGGAGGGATACATGGGAGAGTTAAACAGAACTGGCAACTTGAGTTTGGTAAACAGAAATGCTTATGGCACGTATGTTTTTGTCATTCTATCATATGTGCCATCATGGATGTTTGGTAGATTTTACAGATGTACCCAGCAGGTGCTTAATGCTACAGCCAGAAGGACAATTTGTCACTATTTCCTCAAAACATTTATGCCCTCTCTTTCTATAACTCAGCCATTAGCTCAGGACTGTGTGTGTGTGTGTGTGTGTGTGTGTGTGTGTGTGTGTGAGAGCGAATGTGTGTTTCAGGTAAATGTTCTTGCAGACATCTTGTCCAAACATGGCTGGTTGCCTATACTCCTTGTTCACTAATTGGCCAAGCAACACTTTCCTTGTCAGTTTGGCATCATCCCTGGGAGGTGAAGTTCATCCATGCTTTGTTTGTAGCCATATTTATTGTTTTTACAGTTTTTTTTCTTTCTTTCCATATCTAGCTCACTAACTTCTTGGCAGAGCCTTCTCATTATCCTGTTCTGCCACAAAACTCACAGTTTGAATCATTTACTGCTCTCGTTATGAAAGCAATGGACAAACTTTGTCTTATATGTCATAGTGTCAGAATGGACACAACAACACTGAGAGAAACTGCTGTAGCTTATCAAGCACAGATTGTTATTAAAACCACGAGGCGTTACAGAAACTTTGGCGGAGAAGTCACACCAGTTCTCTTTCCATGTCTCACACACACATTTGCTTTTCTTTTTAACAAAAGATCTGCAAAATACATTGTACGCTTAATCTTCACTTTTAACACAAACACCAAAAACTCTGAAAACATTAAATATATATTAGAGCTGTTAAAGTATTAATTATGAATAAAGATTAATCACATTAACTTTTGTCTTTGCTCAGATTTGCCTCTCAAGAATTTGCTCTCTGTTTAAAAAAAGCAGTGCTTTTTGTTACACAGTCGACCCCCGCGAAGTTGCGGTTCAGAGTTTGTGGCCTCAGTCGTTCGTGGATTGTTTCTTAGAACCTAACTAATACTTTAAATCAAATTATTACTGTATTTACCCTGCTTATACGAAGGAAAACGACAGCGCATACCAAAGAAAATGCGCTTGCATGAATTAAAGTACAGTATTTTTAGGGGTAACATCGGTATTTTACATTCTAGCACTGCGGGAGACAGCAGTTCAGTGTACACTGAACTGTATGTATACGGGTTTACCTTTACACTTTTTTAAGGGTAATGTATTAAGCTGAGTTTAAAATGAAATTAAAGTGTTTTGGGAGCATATTTGGGGGCATAGTTAGGGTTTAGACAATAAAAGTAGGCATTTATAGGCATTTTTTTTTACCAGATCACAAATCCGTGTTTTTTCAAAATTCGCAGGTGCTCTCGGAATGTAACCCCCGCGGATTTCGGGGGTCGACTGTATCCATATGAGTGGATAAAACAAGCTTCATTAGAATATATTTAGTACTTTCAGTAATTCAATATTATTATTTTTATTGCATGAATGCAGGATTCATACAAACCTGAACATTAAAATCATGTGAGCGAATGTACATTCCAGTGAGAGCAACAGTGCCATGTTCTACACAATTGGATATATAATATCACACATAGAAACAAAGGTTCCAACTCCTCTGTTGTTGTTTCCCTCTCGTGCTCACTCACTTTCCTTCACAAAGCCTGTGAATCCTTTATTTCATAGCTGTTGAGGGGAACTGGAGCTTATCACTTTGTCATTTCTTTTGTTAACATAATCATTTAATACATTAACACATTATTACAGTGTTAATCTTGGTAAACCTAACTTTTATCTAGATACAGTACTTTACAATTACAGACTGTAATTTAGTCCCCTTTACCTCATTCATTAATGGTCAGGACCCCCACTGGTCCACCACTGAGCAGGTATTATTTGGGTGGATCAGTCCCAGCACAGCACTTCACTGACATGGTAGTGGAATGTTAGTGTGTGTGTGTGTCTGTGCTGCACAGGGTAGATTATAGAGAGATATCTCTGCTGGGCGAGAACAGACCAATAATAAAATTAAACCAATAATGTCCTGTGGCTAGAAAATGACCGCTGGCAAAGGACTAGACGATGACTAACACAAAGTCTACAGCATCAGATGAATTATCAGCAATAATTTAACCATCAGCCTTTGTCTGCAAAGTGGACCAACAGGTTACAAGTGTCTAATAAAGTAGATGGTAAGTGTAAACAGTGTTCTGCTGCACATCTTGTACATCTTTTATCTCTAAAATGATAAATAAGATTTGAGGGGAAGAAAAAAAAATTATTAATATATAATGGATGTAATGCTTCCAATTTTCATGTAAGAAAGAACAGCTGCCATTTTTAATTTATGCAAAAAAGAAAAAAAAAGGAGATTCTATTTTCTATTTCAACAGTGACTACATATATATCACTCCCCACTAGTGACTAGAGAATCATGCATCTGAATTACTATTTGAATAAATGCAAAACATGGTTTCAAAGTGAGCTGCGATGAAATGCAATAAGGGCCTAATGAGAGATTATGGACCAGGCTAGCATCGGTGCTAGAGGTCTCCCGTCAGTTTGAAATTCAGAAACCCAAATGGCCATCTGGGACGCCATCTGGAAAAGGCAATGTGTGCGAAGAATTTATGTTCAAGGCCTTAAAGTTGAATACTTAATGCAAGCATAAAGTCAGGTCATGGAAAAATAAGAGATTTACTGACAGCATATCTGCAATAAATAAATTCCAAACAATTTAATTTATAACACTCAACCTAGCATCAGAAGTCGGCTGCCACACATAGATCACATACTTATATCCCTAACGTGCACATATAGCCAAAGACTCTACTTATTTGAAGTCATGTAAAATTCATGACCAAATCTCTGCATAAAAGTCCTGGATAAATGTGACCTGGTGAATATGGAGTTTATTTACATGAGGGCAGTGTGTTTAAGGTCATTGGCTTCTGTCTGATTTCGATTCAGTAACATATCAGAAACTTAAGGTGTACTTTGTACAAAACAGTTTAGCACAAATGTGTACATTTAAAGCTCTGAAGACATTTAACTAATATATTCCTTACATTGTGTGTTGCAGTTTTACAGACTAGCGTCAGCTAGTCCCTGCACTAGCAGGTGCATTAATTACATGAGTGTCGACCGTCAGCTGTAGTCTTCACAGTGTGGTAGAGTGGAAGTTTGTAAAGGAGATGATAAGCAACGGCAAGCTGAGGGAAGATGATCATCACTTTGGTTTAGTTGAGGCTACTTGTTCCACATCAGCTCGGTGTGTTTTCTTTCAGCAGAGCTCAGGTCTCTCAGGTCATCAGGCAGTGTGCTCCACAGAGCTGTTGGCATGCCTAGCGAGCCACATTTTACAACTGTTTTTTGAAAATAATTTGTCTAAATAAGACATAGCCAGTAGAGAACAAAAAAAGAAATAAATTAAAACAATTAAAAAAAAATTACAAAAGTACACAGCATAGCTAAAATGTAGTAGTATTACTACTATTATACTAAATAGTATTAAGTAGCTATAAACCCTTTATTGCATACACTTTTTTTGGCTTGTGGCTTTTGGCTTCTGTGGCTTGTGCAGGAGCGTTCCACACTGAAATTTGACACTTCGTTACTTAGTATTGTAAATGGAATTTGCTCTGGCAGCACCTGTGTGACTGGAAAACCGCGGCTTCACAACAGCAGTTTCAGGCCAGTGGTGATACAGACAGCAACCGTCTAGTGTCTCTTTGATGTTGTAAGTTTTTTTTTTTTTTTTTAAAAGAATCATTTTTCATCAGTAACACAATGTTTGCCTCAATGATGGTGTCACTCGTTTGACTTATGACTTGTTGGACAGTGATATGGTTTGTTGTACAACAGCGTGAGCTATGGTTGCTAGGGTTACAGTGCCGTAGTAGTTATGAGTGAGAAAGAGGGAAGATAAATCCTCTATAAAGATGGTTTTTAAAGGTGTATAATGAAACCAACAGCTTGACAATGTGATTTGCTGGTATTGCTTTGATGCATGTCAAGTATGCCTGACAGTTGGACAAAATGACAGGGTTTGTTTTGCAGCGCTGCATGACAAACAGCAAGTCCTCACTGCATGTGTTATGCTCTTCAGTGTACAGCAGAGCTTTTGTTGCGTCCGTCATGGCTGCGTAAGTATAGTTTAAACTTCCTTTCCTGTCCACTTTCATTGATTTTGATCGATCTGGTAGTCAAGTGGGTCTACATGCTGGTCAGCCCTATCAATACATTTAGTGAGGCCAAGGGCTACAGATCAGATCAAATCAGGGCACGCAGATCAGAAAATCAGCTTTATTTCACTGTTAGGATGCAGCCAGTGTTTTGTGTGATTATCAAATCTGTCAAGACTGTCAAATGTAAAAAGGTACACATATAAAAGCTCTAAGTGTAGAGATGGTAAATCGACTATAATCTTCAATCGCCATTATCTTGAATGGTTGTGTCAAGAGTTAGAATGCATCAGAATGGTCATTGTTTAATATTCCAAATCAGTGTGATGGTACGCTTCAGTGCAAAGTAGAGAGTGGCACACCTGAGTTGTATCTATTTTTATAAATAAACAGTGTCAGAAACCCCAAAAGCAAGTCTATTAGAGACTGATTTGAGGAACGTGTGAGATGACATAGGCATGCAATCATCATGATGCTAATTGGTGGGCTTTAAGCTTCCATTACTTGTCATCTACATGAGCCTCATAACTCCTTTAATGTAAAATAAATGAAGCAATCTTCAGGCACCAAACACGTCTTGCCTGAGTAATGATGCTTGGATAAGGGGGCAATTGTGTAAATTGCGTAAAAGAATTTCACAATTATCACTCAGAACTTTTCAGGGAAGCACAAGTTCTCATACCCTTTGGTCACTGAACTGGAAATGGTAGAAAAAAAAGGAATCAAGCTGAATTTCTCCAGAGAGGAAACAATACAATTGGCACAGGTACTTTGGTGATATGCATAACAAGTGAACTACTTGACATGTCATTCATCATAGTGAAAGGTAATAAGCTACCAATCTCTGAGATGAAAACTTGCAGCACTCTAGGGTTGGATAAATGTGTTCACAAATTGAGAAGTGAAGAGTAGTCGAAGAACATGACAAATGTAAGAGATCCATATCATGGCATCATGTCTTAAATGGCTCAGAAAAATGAGGGTTGAGATGGAAAGCCTTACATATCAGCCATACATGTTGACAGGTTCCTTTTTAGCACTGGGAGAGAGTAGATTTTTTTACATTGAAAAAGATAGAAGAAACTAGAGTAGACACACTTAATAAGGTTATATAGAGACCCTAAAGAGATGAAGTGATAAGTGGAAAGAAAACACTACTAGTCCCAACAAAATGAGGCACCTTTTGAAGGTACTTCTTGGATGTTTCGGCCTTGAATTATTGTCACCCTTATTTTTAAACTTAAAAAGTTTATAAACTTGTAATGCTTATCAAATGTATTTACTCAACAAATAAAGAAAATATCTGTGTTCCATATGAGCCCATTGCCACAAGAGAAAAGTCACAGGTGATCACAAAATAAATGTTATTCCAAAAAACATGTAATTATTGGCACCTCTTGAGCTCAACCTTTTTTAAATTGGATTAAAGAGAAAAATTAGATATGTTTATTAAAGATGTTTTTAATTGTCAGTGGTTTATTTCATAATTTCATGCATGTACCCAATTTTTGTAACCGTTACTTTGGGATATGGCACTATAAGAGCTCAGCCAGAGAATACAGATGAGCAGATCTAAACTATAACCTCTAAAGAGAAGTATCTTCTTTTGTAGGTTCCAGTTTTGAGATGATATGATGAACTGCATCAAACCAAAAGTCTCTGTATATTCAGCAGCATCTACGGAAGGTATAGGTTTGATGTTACTGCAGTACTGAACTTGGTGGTGCTTGTTAGTGTATGCAGCTATGCACTGGAGCATGTGTTCCAATTATACCACGAGTGGGGATATGCATAGCAGCTGAACCTGAATGCTGTTCTTTCATTATGGATGCAATTAAAGACCTAAATAAGTTTTTATTTACAGACTAAAACTGGACTGTGCTCAACAATAAAAAAAAAAAAATCAATTCTGTACTTAGGTCTCATGACCATTTAAAAAAGTCTCCAAGAGGACAGAGGACTGAAAAATGACAAACTGAAATTCTGATTAGTGACAGATAAACTGTCACCCCATATGCAAAAAAATGACATATATTTTTAACGTTAGATACAACATATGGCCAAAACTATGGTCATTGGACAGACCATGTCTTTCTGGACACAGAGGCACAGTCACACTGGAACAGAAAAGGGCCTTCCCCAAGCTGTTGCTTGGAAGCATGAAATACCAGAACAGTCCAACACTGTCTCTGATGAGATTTGGACTATAAATATAAAGGCCACAGCAGAGGGTTGTACTAAAAACAAATCTAGGGACATCTGGTCTACTTTGAATTTGAGTTTTCTTGCTTTTACTCTAAAGTAATTAAGAAAAATAGTTTAACTAGCATAAAACAACCATTTACTAATCGTTTGGATGTATTTAGCTCAGCTTCATCAAAATATCTTCCTGCACATGCTGTGTTTTTCTCAAATGTATTTTTAACATGTATTTTTTTTTTTCTTTTGGCTGCTGTTCCTCACTGGTTACTTTAATTTGTGGTTTCCTTTCATTTCTGGGTCTATCTTTCCTGTTCTTCTAACCTAGAGTGGAACATACTGTTTTTCCTTTTTGGACTAATGCCATATTCTTGTTAAGTTTCCTCTCGGTCAGCTATGTAAGCTACTCACTGGCTCTGCTTCCCAAGAGTCCTTTTCCTGGTTGGCTTTCTCCTCCTCGGCTCAGTTGGCAGGTGAGTCTCCCCTGACATTTTCCTCTATGTTTCTCAGCAGTTCATGGCTGGTGAGTTCGCTTTAACACCTCTCATACTCTGGTTAGGCGTCAGGCTAATTCTGGACATTGGCTATGGGGACTGCTGTGACGGTTGTGTGTTTGCTCAGCTTTGGGATGCAACTTTCAAGAAATTGTCTGTTGGTGGTTTTCTGGGCTAGTATGTACTAGTGGTTTTTTCATTGCCATGGAGCTGCCATGACTTATTCTCTACCCTGCCATGCAATGCCTTATTCTCCAACTCGGCTGAGGGATTTAAACGAAATCTTTGTAGACCCAACCCATCTCTTTATACCTAGTACAGGTCACTTGAAATCACTCAACCACCACACTACATTCATCGCTCATCTAGATGATACTGGAACCAGTGCTACAGTTCCGCTATACCCTCCATTTAGGCTTCTAGACCGAGTCATTAGTGATGCATTGGCACTAATAGGGCTTGTAATATATATTGGGAGTCCTTAATAATCATGGAGAGTTCTCATTATCATCCACTTAATAATCTACTGGCCAGCTCTCAGTCATTTGCCTTATTAAACTGTCATTTGCTTAATGGTAAAGCCACTTTGCTTAACAAAAAAATTATTGAGAATAAATACCAGGACCAGGGGCGGATCTACCGGGGTGGCATAGGGTGGCAAATGCCACCCTAAAAGAAAGCCTTGCCACCCTGCTGCCACCCCAGTTGGCAGCAACGAATTAAAAGAAAAATTACG
>JBBPCZ010151114.1:0-10636 GCA_037974445.1 Brycinus macrolepidotus | reverse complement strand
ACTAAATTTAGAAAACAAACAAATAAGCAAACAAACAATAACCATCACCATTACCATCATCATCATCATCATCATCAGCAGCAGCAGCAGCAGCAGCAGCATACATCAATAATAATAACTATTATTATTATTGCCATTATGATGTATCTTGTTCTTCTAATTAATAATTATATTTCAATAAAATGTAAAAAAAAAAATGTATTAATATTACATAGATCACATATAGATTATACTTAAATAACAATGCACTTATTATTATTTTATTGTTATTATTATAAAAAATAATAAAACATATGAAATATAAAAAATAACATTGCTTTTATTAAATAAAAATAAACACAACACACCCATCCTATTACACCATTTCATCATACTCCTCTGCAACAGGGTTACATAATATCAACCAAATTCCACATTGTTGTTGTATTGCTGCATGCTGGGACACACCTTGCAATGTATTAGAATACAGTGGGGAATCAATGGCACAACTTGTTTAATGAATACGATAAAATAGTTTGATCAAAACAATGAACTTGCACTGGATTACACCTTCAAAAGGAAAACAAAACCCTCATCTGGAACTGTAAATGGTCAGGATACTCACAGTGCATGTTAAAAATAAATGAGACAGAGAACATTTGCATATTGCCAGACAGAATTGAGAAATGTCTGAAGATGTGTGGTCTGTGTTCTGTTGTAAGTCAGTCTGTACCCAGAAATCACTGCAGGAAAATGCAGCTCCAAGGAATGCTTATATTGTAAAGCTTTCTGTGTGTGTGTGTGTGTGTGCGTGTGTGTGTGTATATTTTCGCCGCAAAGGGAGCAACGTCCTCTCATGGAAGACCATGTGTTTGAAAAAAGACAGAGAGGAAAAAAGAGGCTAAAATCACATCTGCTTCAGCTGTCTGGCTGCGAAAGAGAGATTTCAAATATGCTGAGCCAACACAGCACACACACACACACACACACACACACACACACACACACTATCCTGCCCAGGGACACTTCAATAGCTTTTAAAACTCCCAACACAGGGTGTTTAGTCAATAAAACTGGTAAAGACATGCTGTGTATAAAGATTGCATGCATGCATAATATATTGCATGTTAATGGACATCATGATATTGGCTTTCACAATATATATCACAAAAAATGTTAAAGGATACAGCACTCTGACCAATCACAAAATTTTTACTGTGTGCTGTTAACACCTTGACCAATGACAGGTCCAAATATTTTTTTCTGAGGTTGTTTTGGTGACATTTGTAATACATCGCAAAATGTACTGCAATTACAATATGACACCATGTTGTGCTACCCTCCAATCAAGTCAACATTTTAAACGTGTGTGTTGCAAGTCAGTTGCAAGTCTTTTCCCAATGCAACTGCCTGAGGAAAGTGTAAAAATATCAATGTCCATTTTTACACTTTTAACATGCAAATAAAAAACGGTCTGATGAGTAAACGGTCTGATTTGAGATCAGACTCAGAACAGATGGCAGAGAGGGAAAACATGGAGAGGATGAAAAGCATTTGATCTTGCACTCCAAAACAGTTCAGTTTAGTGAGAGCAGTCCACAGGGCTGGGTACCTAGCGGTGTGCCAGTACTTCCTCTTTAAGCTAAATACATCCGAAGAATACCTGAATACAAATGAGTGTTCACTATTAGGCCTTGATTTCATATATACGCACACACAAATCCTGCTTAGGAGTTTAGGACAAAAGGCCTAGTATTGATATCTGATCTACAGTCTTACATTATAATTGGATCTATTCAAATCTCACTGTGGAATAGTGTGGAGCAGAATCTGATTGTGTTGTCCAAAAACTAAGCATGAATGAAATATCGGTATATTTCATCGGTATATATAAATATCGGCTGATATATAATATCATTCGTATCATCAGTTTGACACTAGAATTGTGTGTAACTGGAGTTAGCGACAATCATTACAATAATTACAACTGGCGATTTGGTCTCATCTATTTTTCCTCGTACATACAATAACATGTAAAAGACTGCCAAGAGGACAACACTTTCTTATACTTGGAAAATGAAGGTCTGATTCACCACCCAGACAGGAACCCCACTAGGGATGGGCAGTACTAAATCAGCTCCTGATTGGTAAGTACTGAAATATTGATAAGCTCCTGGACATATGGTGCTGCTATCAGTGTTTATGCAGCATTACGGCATTCTAGCATAACTGTTAGAAATGGCTTAAGATGCAAAATATGTTAATTACTGGTTATTAGTATCATT
The DNA here is from genome assembly GCA_037974445.1 of Brycinus macrolepidotus. Classification (NCBI taxonomy): domain Eukaryota; kingdom Metazoa; phylum Chordata; class Actinopteri; order Characiformes; family Alestidae; genus Brycinus; species Brycinus macrolepidotus. Next base: position 8,372 of record JBBPCZ010151114.1, on the reverse strand, counting down.
ATTGGCTCCTGTAAGATGTAGATTGTTAGTTATTGTAATCACCCCAAAAATTCCATATCGTAGCATTCCTACCTAAAGTATAAACCCCCCCACTCCGGTTTTGCTAAACCATGTTTTAGTGAAACCATGTATCTAACTTTGTGTTTAGCATGCATACACTTGCTTCAATCAAAACCATTTATTATGGTTTGAAAAAAGGCTGAGTGCTTCCTAACACTCTATTTTTTATCAGTCAGCTGCATTCGGAGAATACACAACACTCAAAACTCGGAGACGTTGCTCTAGTTAAGAGTCTACTCACAGCAATCCCACAGCGGCTTATGCGTCTAGTTTATGACTCAGAGAGTTCTACAGCTAAATGTCATTAAGGGTCAGATTCTACAGACAGAGCTAAAGACTTTTAAAGCATTAATAAAACATTGGAATCTCTACGACACTGTATGGGTTTCGTCCCTGAGGGAGTGTAGTTCATATGATACCACAGAACTCAATAAGTTCAGGGCTACAGGCTGATATGCTGTTTGACTAATAAATGTCCAATATCAGTCATTTTAAAGGTTTTTCAAGTATCGATGAAAATACTGGCAAAAAACACTAATGTCAACACAAAACTGGTTCACATGTTAATGAAAACACTGCTCTAATTTGTGAATATTTTAAAGGTTTTCAAAAATATTTTATGTTCTTATTCATGGTGTTACAGAAAAAAAATAATATTAAAAGGGGAAGCTCAGCCCCCAGCACTTCAGTGTTTACATAATAAGACTCAAGTAAATTTAAAACTTAAAAGTTAAAAAATATGACCAACTGAGACAATCTGACAATTCACAGCTGATAAATAACACTTATATTAGTTAGTAACGCACTATTTATGTTAAACTACTGTCTGCACGCACATTCTTGGGGCAGCTGGTAGCCTAGTGGTTAGGGTGTTCGCCCTGCGATCAGAAAGTCGCGGGGTCGATTCCCAAGACTGATAAGCACCTCTGAGGTACCCTTGAGTAAGGTACTGTCCCCACACACTGCTCCCTGGGCGCTGTGTTCCTGGCTGCCCGCTGCTTCACTTGGTGAATGGGTTAAATGTAGAGGAAGAATTTCGTACTGTTCACACTGTGTGCTGTGGTGTGTCCACGTATGACAGGGCACCTGCACTTTTGGCCAAACAATTGGAAACTGGCCAGTTTATTAGTTCAGTTTTGGTCAATCTGTATTCTGTGGTGCACTTGTGTTGTATTTAAATGCTGCTGATTCTCTGATGCTTATTATTCCCTGAGCCGCTTATCCGTAAACAGGATAGCAGGGGGCGCTGGAGCCTGTCCTAGCTGTCACAGAGCAAAAGGCAGAGAAACACCCTGGATAGAAGGCAGACACACAGACAAACACAGTCAGGCCTAGAAGGAACTTAGCATCTGCATGTGTTTGGACTGTGGGAAGAAACCAGAGTACCCTTTGAAAAGCCATGCTGGGAGAACATGCAAGCTCCACAAAGAGAAAGGCCTCAGCTACCCCAGGAACAGAACCTAGGACCTTTTTGCTGTGTGGTGACAAAACTACCCACTGCACCACCGTGTCACCCCTGTTTGTGCATAGCAGTCTACTGCCTCTTACTTTCAATAAAACTTTATTTGATTCATGTTTCATGAATTCTTTATAAAGCATTCTTTATAAAATGCCAAATAAAGAGCAAACTGTGAACCTAGTAAAAAGAAACAGCTAATAAAAATCAATGGTCCTATCGTCAGGAGAATTCGACACATGGCATTGCCCCCCATCACCCAGCAAGATCCAAACTAGCATGGGTAGTAACCTAGCTTTGGGGAGACAATGGTATCAGTTAAAATTTGGGTGGTAATCACATAAAAATAACATAAATAAACAGGATCAGTGCATCTCTATTTTTTCATATAAAATTATACTGAATTACATTTTTGCTTATTAGAATTGTTCCTTAAAACGGGTATTTTCATGTATTTAGATCAAAAAGAAATGTATTTGGAGCAAGAAGGGGAGACAATGAAATCCTATAACAGAAAAAAGGGACAACTAGAAAGACGGCCTAAATTGCTAATGGCTGGTTTTAGGTCAGCTCTTAGCATCACAGTCTGCCCCCCTGTGTAGAGATTCAGGAACACAAATATGGGCACATGCACACGTGCCGTGGATGCATGCATGCCGTGGCTAGCCCACTTTTTGCAAAAAAAGGTTTATGGTCCACAGCAAAGTCTATTCATCCAATGCAGGACACTGATGGTTATTTCAGGAATATTCTTTGGAGATTTCTGATGCTCTAGATTTAAGGCATGACTCACTTTCAAAAAAACGACTGACAAAAATCAAAATCTAGGCTAATTGACTCAAAATACATGCAGTTCGCATCAGCATGAGCATTAGCATTTGTGACTGCTATGGGCATTCATAAGGCTTAGAGAAAGAATTAGGCTACTTCATGGCAAAAAAAAAAGACTCAGAACTGTCCCTGACAATAATGTCGGTGACAATGTTGAAAACAATCAATGTGACGGCAGAACAAAGCACGGTCTGGCAGTTGAAACAGGCTCCTGACAGGTGTTACAGTTTGCAAAGACGAGACAATGGTGAGCATCACTGTCACGCAATAACAGAGTCAGGCGATAACAACGCGGCTGTCAAGCATTCAAAATCTGCCCTTTTGTGGAGAATAATTCATGTACTCTGCTCTTTGCTCAGTACCCTCTCTCTCTCTCTCTTTCAAATACTGTACACAGAACTGCGGCCCACATACAGGCGGAATAACTCCACCCAATCAAACGCACGTAACTACAGTCACGCAATCACCATCTCCATCCATTAACACCGCACTGAGTGGCTCAACACTGCACTGGGCACAAAGGTTTAAAAAAAGAGACATAATGATGCATTAGAGTCACTCAGTAAGCTCTCTTTTGCCCAACTGGCTGTGACCATGATTATTTCTGAAACAAGGCCATCACATTACACACAGCCACAGTTTCAATGCTAAAGTCTGAGTTGACTGACACAGACGATGTTTTTGAAAACAACACAGAGGACACTTATCATATCTGCTTGAGCCCTACTGATGCAAATAAGTGATCCATACTAATCCAAATAAGTGATTCATACTTGTCCAAATAAGTAATTCATACTGATTTAAATAAGTAATCCAATTAAGTGATGAAAACAAATTCTAAGTAGTCTTACATATACATTTACGGCATTTAGCAGACGCTCTTATCCAGAGCAACATACACAAGTGGTCCACATCTGTTCTTCAAACCTGAAAAGCTATACTTAAATCAACATCCGCTATTCAACCAAGTTACTGCCAGCTAAGTTACACACCTTAACAAATCCTGTCAAAGAAAAGTCTGAGGTTAAAGCATAAGTAAGAAAAGGTCTTCCATTTTGAGATCTTGGATTGGTCAACATGCTCAAAGCGCACAATAAAAAAACATTGTAACTGGTTAAAGGCCGGTGTTGGCAAAGCCAAAGTTGCCAATTTTGTGTATATATATTGTATATATATATATTTTATTTTCAGATTCATGGATATGGATTAGCTCTCCTGGTCCAAAGTGTTGAGGGATGAACATTGACCCACTCTTCTAACAATCTAATCCAATTCATTATATCACAATATTACTATGTTTTACATATTTCTAACACAAAATTAGGGTTAACTTTTTAGAAGAGTGATTACATCAGTCTGTGTACATTAAACCAAATCAACCCAAAACCAAAAAAAAGGAATTAACAATAGATTGATAAAGGCCCTCTACACCACTCTGTTATGCTAAGCCAGAAATGTTGCACAATCAACAGGAAACAAAACGATGATGCTGAAAGGTTCTTCAGAAGCTCTCATTGGAGGCATGTTTTCATATTAGCTTCCCTCTACCTTAGCAACAGATGCAGAATCCTAATATAGCTCCTCCTGACTTTATTCATTAGAAATAAACCAACAGCGCTGCCTGCAGATCAGGCACAGGCTGTCTGTTTGCATTAGGTTTATTGCAAAAAGTCCACAGGCCTGCATACCCCCTCCCTCATAAACACAGAATGAATGCAAACAGGCGGACCTCGAGATGCCGTGACCTCAACCAACCCAGACTAAAATTTACATTAAAGCCTGATGTACTGTGAGTGACCTACCCTGCAAGGTATGCACAGAGAAGACTAACTAGGGTTGCACAATGTATCATGTATCGAGCAGCCCAAGCTCAAAATTTAATTTAGTGCTCATAAGCATTAGCTAAACAAAAGCTTTAGGAGCTTCACAGCCTTCAAAACATTATTCAAATGATGGTCAATGAAACTAAGAGGAGCACTTACGCTAGAACTTTCAAGAACAATCAAGAAAACTTCACATCCCATTAGCCATCAACAATAATCCCTAAGTGAGTCATAAATCCATTTTAGAGAGATCAGAGACGTTCAGCTATCTCACATAAACCAAAACCATACATCAAAACATTAAAACTGAGGAAATACACACCTCAGACGTCCCAGGACTCTGTGCAGGTCGCCTGATGTTGGGCTTTGCGCAGCTCTTTTCTATTTGTGACCAGATCTGGATAGAGATGGTAAACCTCAATAGGATTGGGGAACGGCCACTAATCTGACACTACCGGCCTATTCCCACAGCACAGCTCCGTGGTTATTGGAAGCCAAGGACGGCCAATCAGAAGCTGGGATTAGTCTTGGGGATTCCGCCCTCACCTGGACATGCCGGACAAGGAAGATAACATGAGCCAAGGACAAGGGCAGAGAGGGAGAGATGGCACCGGGCCAAAAGCTACTTAGTTGCTTCAGTCTCAAGGACTACCGACCCTGGCATTTTAACATCAGGACATTTCCAGGAGGTAAACAAACTAACATAATGACAGCAAGAACTAAAAAAAAATCTGACACAGTTGGCATAATCCATCAACAAGCCTTCAACAGAGCAGCTATATATAAAGCTGATTAATAAATACTGACAGTCTACTAAAAGCAAGTTGAAATACCCTTCCACTAAGGATCAATATAACAATACATTATCATTATAGTTACATTGCAGTTACATACATAAGCCTTGCAACATATTAAACAGGTAGTCCACTTAACTGTAATACTTAAGTCGTATGCAAAAGTCGTGATGCCTACAATGCAAATATAGCTGTTTAATTCACTACCTAAAATCACCAGTGAACCTGCAAGAGTTTTTAAATATAATGCTGATAATGGTTAAACAGTGGAGAATCTGAACTAACACATTGTCTGTGGGGGCTTTGCCTTACCACACCCTGCATGTAGCAATCTGCCATGAATGGATCATAACACTTTAAATACACTTTAGGCCAAAACCTTCTCTCAAAGGTATTATAAAACAATGTCTCAGGAATCAGGCACCATTTTTATAACCATTTCTGTGAGGTTAAGTCTTGTGTGAGGTTAATTTTCTGTGAGGTTAAGGTTAAGTCTGTTCCTATCACCAGTTTCTCACAAATAAAGGATCTCATTTCAGACCATTTTAAATGAGTGTTCACATCTTCACAATTTACTCATGTGGAAATTCTGAAACATCAGTGGAATTGCCTTTAAAATGCATTGGTGAATCAATGGCCTGCATCGTTTTTACCAAAATAATGAACGTTTGTTGGATTACATAAATACCATAATTTATCAAAACACCCACAGCATGACTGATCTAGAACTGTGATTGGTCACCATGCTCACACCACAGTTTTCTCTTGTCGAAGTGGGATGGGCGGTGTGCTGATGTCGCGGCTATGTTTTGCCATGTCTTCCCATTTTTATTGTTTCTGAGGTCCGGGGTTATTCATAAAACACTTGGGGTTGTAGCCCTGGACTCCTAGGCCTAACAATACCTGGGAGTATTGCCAACACTTCTACAACACTTAAAACAGTATGCATCAAAAACTAGATTTAGATCAATTACAAAGTGTTTGTAAACAACAACACCCAGAGTATAGTAACTGCATAAACTGTATAGTAACAAGAAGCAGTGTGTTAATCATTTTGATAATAATTTCAAATTATTCACAAATAATCCCAAAATATTGTGTAATCTACTATGTAGCTTTCCATGTAAATGTCTTCCAAGTATAGTGACATTATACTTTGCCATTTCAGCCCCATTTGTGCCTGTGTGATTTCAAAGAATATTACATCACCAAAGAATAAAGGTTTTTGCAGATTTTTGAAGCGGAAGCAGAGGTAGACTGTCTGTGTCCCCGTTCTGCACCCATGTTGGAGTAATCCTCAATGTCAGCGACGCTGGAGGCCTGGCTTGTGCTACGGTGTGGCAGGATTAGGGTCAGGACAAAACACCATACATCAACACACACACAGGTACAACATAACCTTGCTCACACTCCACCACCTTTATCAGACCACACAACCCAACCATCCAAACCTGATATGCTATTACCCTACATGCTGCTGAACTGATACAGTAGGTAAGGTGATGTTTAATGAGGATAATGACAAAAATATGGAGAAATTTTGACACGACTGGGTTTGTTGTTGAAAGAAGACCCCTTTTTGTGGACATATGTGCATAAGGAGCAGCTGGACAACATAAAACACATATTTTTGCCGGATACCACAAAAATGTATGCAGTTTTTGCCAGATTTTACAGTGATTTAATATAAGAGACTTGCAAATATGGGAATTTTGAACTGCTGCCAATTTCATGAACATAAACCTTTTATAAAACGTAGAATCTGGGACCACACGGATTAGTTACAGAGAAATCAGTGAACATTTGTTCTTGTATAAGGAAAGCAGGTGGCTGTTTCCATTTACAAGTGTTGTAAATAGTTGCTTAGAGTCACCAAGGGCCCCTGAGTATATCTTTTTTATGTATTTATTTAATATTATCTGTGTGTGGCCAAAAGGGTATGGGCATGGGTTTAAAGAAAGAAAGAAATACTACTACTAATAATAACATTAATAAAGCGTTCCTGTTTGTTCTATTCTTGCATACAACATTTCTATGTGTCTCCTCATTCTAGGACATGGTCATGTATGACTGGAAATTATGCAGAGTGAACAGACTTTCCTAGGACTCTGTTACCGTACACTGGTTAATGTTCATGGGATGTGTATCTATAGTCTCTTTTATGATTATCACAATTATCAAAATAACGATGCCATCACATTGCCCAACCTGAAGTTACACAGTCTGTAGGCACCCCGTAACAGTTGTGACGCTAGCCATAATGATGCTAGCTGTACTTCCTCAGAAAGTAAACAGCGTAATGCGTCAGTTGTAGCTACAGCAGCTTAAAACTTTATCCCTAATGGTCTAAATAGCCATGAAACCAAGTGTGCAGAGGCTACAACTGCAGGTGCCTGAGGATATGGACATCCCACACAGTCATAAAGACTCTTAGAAAAGCCAAAATGCTTGGCCACACTGACAAACACAGTAATGCAACATGGTGCTGGCATTAACCTGCACCGAACTTGGCTGGATAAACAGTGGTGCTCTTGAACTTAATAATCGAGCAGGATAGTGCAGAGGCAGGTAGCATCCGAGGAGGGTTACATGTGAGTGCAATTACATTTATGACACACACACATAAACTCAGCTCGTGGAACAAAGGATCTGTCTAATGTAATTACAAGGGTGGCACACACTGTTCTGTTATACCGAACGCTCTTTTAGTTGGTTTGGAAACCAGACTCATAGTCTGGACGAAAGTGAAATGTGGTCAGTGCTTTCAGGTCAGGTTTTCTCAAGGTATCAAGAACTGACATTAATGGCTGGGAGTGAATAATGTATTGAATAAGGTATAATGTAGCACCACAACAAATATTCAGTATGAAAAACTAATAATCATTCAAATGTTCAAAATCAGCAAAATCATTAGAAAAATTATTAGTGTTTAAGATGTTTCTATTTTTTTAAAGGCCTCATATCAGAGGCTTTTAGCTTTTTCAAAATAAGAGTTTGATGTAGTATGTAAATCTTTCAAAATACGTGTCCTGGTCCATATGGGACAAACATGAAATCTGCTGCAAAAATGTGTTTTGAATTAATTGTTTTTGTCATTCAAACCAACATGTTTATACATATACTGACCTATTCAGCCCACAGCAGTTTAGCCTCGCCCATTCACACAGTTATAAGGAGTGTTTAACCCTTTACTTCCTTACTTCCTAAATGGGACACGTTACAGGGCAGCCAGTAAAAAAGAGATGATTTACATACACAGGACTTACACTGGACAAAGGCATAGTAACAGGAATGATCTGTTTAATTATCACTTATCTATCTCCTTCCCCTCGGCAATATCTTCCGCAAATTTAATATCAGTTTCCACTGTTACGCGGATGACACCCAGCTCTACCTTACCAGTAAACC
>JBBPCZ010151097.1:0-18755 GCA_037974445.1 Brycinus macrolepidotus | reverse complement strand
TGCGAGTCAGGCCTTCTCATCCAACATCAGTGACTGACCTCATAAATGCTCTACAGAATGAATGGGCACAAATTCCCTCAGAAACTCCAAAATCTTGTGGAAAACCTTCCAAGAGGAGTGGAAGCTGTTATAGCTGCAAAGGGGGGGAACAACTCCGTATTAAAGTCTATGTATTCGAATGCAATGTCATTAAAGTCCCTGTTAGTGTAATTGGTCAGGCGCCCCAATACTTTTGTCCATATTGTGTATGATGTCTGTACAGTGATGCATACTATTTTCCCAGTCTTTTTGTTTTGAAGTTTGCTATTCTAGTTTAAGTATTTGTAGGCGTGAGTCTTTGAATTTATACAGCATAAATGAGCAGTTTAACACTTTAAGCAGCATCCAAAATTTCAAACCCGTTATTTTTAAAGAAGGCGCACACACACCACTGACATTCGGCCTTGATAAGATAAGATAAGATAAGATAAGAAAGAACTTTATTCATCCCGAGGGAAATTCTTTTATCATAAACATGCACACTGCAATGTGATACTCTACAGAATGAATGAGTACAAATACCCTCAGAAACACTCCAAAATCTTGTGGAAAGCCGTCCAAGAAGAGTGGAAGCTGTTATTGCTGCAAAGGGGGGACCAACTCCATTTTAAAGTTTATGTATTCGAATGCAAGGTCATTAAAGTCCCTGTTGCTGTAATGACCAGGCGTCCCAATACTTTTGTCGATATAGTGCAGCTGCCATAAGAAAACAAAGAGATGCACTTGCACCTTTTGGCCACAAGATGTCACTATTTCCTTTGCCTTTATGGCCTGGACGGATCTGTTCAGCTGAACATTCCTCAGCATGTTGAGCCTGATCTGCTGGGACAGTGTACCAACATCTAACAGGGTGAAAATTCTAGAGAATGACACCAATCATTAGAGGAATCCTGAGAGGTTTCGTAGAGACACTCCAGGGCATTTTGATCTGTAAAAAGCTTAAAAGTAAACCAGGTCATTTGTCCAATACTGGATCTATTTACTTAAGTATTAGCTTTGAGTTTTCAAGCAAGAGGTCAATCAAGGGCCAGACTGTAATTCTGTAGTGGTGAAGGAACAGCCTAAGAACATAAATCTTGACTGAAATAAATGTAAAAAAGGTTGAGGCACATCAGAGAGGCTAAATGTGATGTGACCAATTGGTCGCTCTTCCCCAGGGGCGATGGAACACACACACACACACACACACACACACACACACACACACACTAAAACAGGCTGTTAGAAACGCAGACGCGTGTCTGGTAGATGCTGCTCGGCCACACATTCAGCAGGTTGTGTGTGAAGGCACCACAACACCCCCATCCTCCCCCTGTCATCCTGTCATCATTAACTCAGATTAAATCATCTCCCACTCGCAACAAAACAGACACGCGCTTCGTGAAAAGATCACGCGCTGCCGTTGGTGTCCTGACACCCTGCCCAAAAAGATCGCCTGCTCAAGTTGGTGTCCTGACACTCCTTCACTCTTCTGTCCCAGAGAGAGAGAAAGAGACAGAGACAGAGAGAGAGAGAGAGAGAGAGAGAGAGAGAGAGAGAGAGAGAGAGAGATGCTCAGGAAGCTCTTTGCAGTGGAGGATGATGCAGAAGGAGCGAAAGTGAAAGAGACGGAGAGAGAGAGAGAGAGATGTTCTGGAAGCTCATTGCAGTGGAAGATGAATCAGAAGGAGCGAAAGTGAGAGAGACAGAGAGAGAAGGACCGAGAGGGTGAGGGAGAGGGAAAGAGAGAGTGAAAGAAAGGGGCAGAGAGAGAGAGGGAGAGAGAGAGAGGGAGAGAGAGAGAGGCGGGAGGGAGAAAGAGAGAAGGAGAGGGAAAGAGAGGGGGACAGAGAGAGAGGATGAGAGGGAAAGACGTTGAAAGAGGGAATGAGGGAGAGAGGAAGAGGGAAAGAGAGAGGGGGGATAGACAGAGGGAGAGAGGGAAAAATGTATAAATAAAGTAAGGTAGGACAATACAAAATGGCAGCAGAAACAATTTTTATAAAGATGAATCTGAATCAGAGGTGATGGTGATGTACTTCCATTTCCTCGCCTTGTGCTGAGAAGGTCCAGTCCTATAAAACCTGCTCACTGGTGGTCCTGGTTGTTGATGAAGGGGGTCGAGGGGGGTTTACAGATGATGCAGAGAAACAGATGGACTACAGTCTGTAATTGTGACCTGTATGCTCAGTAATGATGAGTGTAGATATAAGGAAGGTGGATCTGATAAAGTGGCTCATGGGTGCAGCTGACTAGGCTGACTTAGAAACTCTTTTAAGGCTGATGCCAAAGCTCCAGGCCACCAAATGTGAAGGTTTTTATGATGTCCTGGGTTTCATAATGTTTATACACAATTATATACATACATTTTATACAGAAAATTGAATATGAATGTAATATATATATATATATGGGCATTATGAGCATTATGAGAACCAAAATGTATGGAAAGTGGTTTAAGCTGGAGATCCACAATCCATTCAACTGGTTTCTTTTAGTGAAAATTGGAGTATAACATTTTTCTTGCGTCCAAAATGAAATCCTTTTTCTTCTTCTTTTTTTTTTTTATTGAATGTTCAAAATTTCATTTGATCTAATTTCTACTTTCATTAGTAAAAATGGTCCCTTCCATTAAGACGAAGCAGTCTTGAATGCTAAAATATAATATCTACTATTGTTGAGTCTTGATAAGATTATACCTAAAACAGGTATTATTAACATTAAAGTTACATTTTTATCTTTAAACTTCAACTTAAAAATCAACTCTTGTTGTCCAAAATGTCCACGTGTCCTCTGTGGAGTACATTATTAAACTATTTACTATTCTGAGACACAGAACAGAGGGCGAAGAGGAAAAAAAAGACAACACAATGAAGCAGAAGTGTGCAATGCACTCTTTAAAATGATGAATGAGAGTCGCACTCATCAGAACATTCAATGCATCACTTGAACAAGAAGGTTTTTAAGATGCCATCTTCCATCGTTTGGTTACCAGATCAGTTATATACACAAAACCCAAGAACCCCCCCAAAAAAAGAAAGGTTGAGGAGCCCTGCGACCTGAGGCAACACACATATGGTGCTCAACATAAGCCATAGAATATACAAGATACAGCTGAACCTTATACAGACTCAATAAACCGAACACACGGGCATATTGCTTACCAGGATGCATAAACACACGCTCCTCTTGCTTTTATTATGCACAGCAGCCATGCAAAACCAACCATGGCTGCTATGGGTGGAACTGTGAGAAATGGAGGGGAAGGTTTAAAGGGAAATTCCAATTCATTTAGCATATAGCTGCGAAGCTAACGTTGCAAACACAACCACTAAAACACAACTGCCACCCAAATAACTTCATATCCATCACCAAACCTTCTCTCAAGCTGCTCAAATCACAGCCAGTTCTTCGTTAAGTTAAAGCAGATACGTCTATGTGGTTTAGGACACAGTATGACTTCGAGTCATGTATAAAAATGAACAAACGCTGCAGATACAGGCAGTCCTTTCATGTAACACCAGGTCTGGTATTCACAAAGCAGTCCTAAACCACATCGACAAGACGGTGCCACCTTAATGAAGATCTGGATGGCGTCTGAGTGTCTTTACCTGGGTTTTAGGTGGTTTTTATGGAAACTATCTGAGCTATTTTGGTGAATACAGACTTCTACATTAGCTTCACAGCTCTAGCGCCAAACTAAAGAAGCAAATCTGGACCCCAAAATTGTTTTGGCTGACCTACATCTGGGGTCAGTGGAAAATTGTGTAAAATGGATTCTTTGCCAAACTGTTCGAGATGTAAATAAACCCCCAGAGTGGTCTGGAGCAAAATGCTCCATTCTACAGAAATCTACTAGAGAGCATTTCACAGTGGTGGTGAAAGGAACCAGAATATGCTGCTTGATGTCTGAGACATTGGTTTATGACAGTGCTGAGATCAGATTTTGGCCTAAAACATATTTTGTAAAACATTAATGGCACGAAAGGCAAAATAGTTCTTATTTTCAGATTTACCACTAGTTTACCATCATCTACAATCTCTACATAAAAACTCAGAAGACGTGTAGTTGACTGAAAAGCAAACAAAAATTACATTTTGCTTTGTAGACATTGACACCTGGTTCCACTGACCACCATTTGGGTGAATACAGACAATGAAGAATTTCACACCAAACCACTCAGAGTATTTTTGCTTAACATTTCAATGATTGAATCACGCAAACTTGGTTGAACACTCCATCTCATTAAGTGCTATAGTTATCTTCTGCCCCCCACCCCCTAAAATAAAATAGTCATTGATTAAGAAACCAATTAATTTTGTAGCAGGACCTTAATAAGCACTGACAATTTCACTTGCACTGCTGAAACAGTGATTAAATCTCTGAAAGTGGCGCAGGCTGGTACAGTAAAGTATGATTCGGTAAAGCAATTCAAAATTAATATGAATAAACTGAAAGAAAAAAAAAAAAACATGCATCGTTTATTGTCTGGTAGCTAGGCAACCTCACGAGTGTAATATTGTCCCTTCTTAAACACGGCACAATATGTTTACATTGCTGAAGTGTTTTTGCACCAGGTATTCAGCAAACTGGGCGGGGGGCACCCACTTATCCACTCACTCACACACACAAACGCACACGCACACACACACGCACGCGCGCACGCGCGCACACACACGTGCGCGCATGCGCGCGCACACACACACACACACACACACACACACCTCTTCTGCACACTGTGTTTAAGGTTCCCTGTAAAAGCAAAGGCCAGAACGCAAAATCTTTTGGCAAATCTTGCTCCGTAGTCTTCATTGTCCTATATAGTCTTTGGCATTCTTTTCATCAAACAAACAAACAAAAAAAAAACACGCATTATTTCCTTTTTTGAACAGACAAAATCTTATGATAGTCTATACAATCCAATATTAGCTGTAAAATATAAATAATTCTACTTTTAGAATATAATTTTCTATTTATAGTAGCATCTCAGACATTCTCTTTTCCTCACTCTCCTGTCCACTCTGTAACGAAGGCAGAGGCTGTAAAGTGGTAATGTGGACGTGCTTTCGTCCCAAAGAGAGTCGCAGTGGTGATAAAATAGCTGTCCTGCACCAAATCCGCTGTGCAAGTCAGAATAAACAGTGAAGAAACGGCGCCCCCTAGAGGAGCTCCTCATAGAACAGCAGGTAGGCCTGAGAGTTCAGGACGCGGGATTCCGGCACCGTTTGGACACTGGTGTCACTCACATACACCCACTGGCCTGGAGGGGGGGAGATGGCCTCTCTTGAACCTGACGCACACAAATACAAGAAGCTTTTGTTAACATTATTAACAAATCGCAGCAGTAACAAAAGTATAAAGTAAAGTGTCCCATTATAGCCACACGTCAACACACCAAAGTACAGCACACAGTGTGAACAGTGACTTTCTTTCTCTGCATTTAACCCTTTCACCAAGTGAAACTATCGACGCAGCGCCTGGGGAGCACTGTGTGAGGACAGTACTTTACTCAAGGGTACCTCAGTGGTGCCAGGGGCAGCCCTGGGATTCGAACCCATGGCCTTCCAATCACAGGGGGAACTCCCTAACCACCAGGCCTCCACCTGACTGGTGTGATTACATCCATTTTTTGCTCACAAAACACTGAAACAAGCTCAGAAATGTAGTAGAAACTACAGATTTGAAGCTTTTAATCCACACCACATTTGTGTAAATACATACGGAGGTATCTATTTTATCATTATTTTTATTAATATAGCACTTTTCCCACACTCTGTGATGATCTACAATAATAGAATGTAATTATTAGACATACTAGACAAAGCACTGGTATTAGGATAGTATAGTTTTTGCTGAAAAAGAAAAAAAAGAAAAAAAAAGAGCAACTCTGCAAGCTGAAAGAGTTTCTTTTTGTTAAATAAGGTGCTATTATTGGCATCCTGGGATTAAAACACAAAAGATAAAAATATCTTTGTGGCTAATTAACCATCAATCTAAAGGTATAAGAGAAACGTATCCTTTAACTGAAGCAGGCTTTAAAAGCAAACAAACAAAGAAATAAATAAATTCGAATTAGTGTCAATTATTGGCCGTCCAAAAAACTCTTAGGAACAAAATTCTAAAGCATGCTCTTGTTTATATTTTATTATCTTTTAAAAGTCTTTCATCAACTTGGGGAGAAGTGTGTAGACCTTTCTAAATCAGGCAATGGCTAAAACACAAAAAGAGCTTATCCTAAGTAAATGCACTGGTGAAGTTTGAAACAACTGGAGCTGTAGTGAATTTGTCTATTTATTTTATTTGCTGTACTAGAATTGGTGAATCAGTCATGGAATCTCTGAATGCAAATGGCTTTGAAAAATGTGTATAAAAGAATAAAAGTACCAATTACTGATTGGTAGCTAGGGTGCTACTGTCCCTTCATAACCAAATTCAGAGGTGCCAAGAATTGTGACATGGTTATGTTAAAAGTAAAAAATAGGTTTTAAAGGTTTCATTTTTCCTCATATTTTAACCACCTTTACCAAGGGTGCCAATAATTATAGACCTATAAATGCTGTTATATGAGTCTGCGATGTTCAATTTTGTGCCATTAAAGCAAACGGTACATCTGAATGTCAATGTATGGAAATCTGCTACATACAAAAACAGAAGTAGCCCAGAACTTTGGTCTGCACTTCTGTCCATTTTTACACATATCAGTATGTCATACTGTGTCAGAAACCACAGCAAGTCTATTTGAGATTTAACTTATTTAACTTGACACAGTTTGAGGCACAGGTGTGATTCTGTTTGAATATCACCAACGCATAGTGTATACACTTCTATTCTTTGTACTACAAAAGCCTCGTAGCTTCTGTGCAAAACTAAAGACACCAAATATGTTGACTGCATTAGGGGTAAACTGGATAAATCTGATATTTATCTTTATCATAGACTCGACTTCAGGGTCAGGCTGTGACCAGCTTAGAAAGAGAAGGGGTGAGAGAACGCAAGGCACTGGAAAAAGTAAAGACGGTCTCTCTTAAGGGTGTCTGCCTGAGTGTTTACTGGACTTCTTCCCTTTCGAAGGCAAAAACAACACAGCCTTGACTTCTGCATTTTTTTTTACCAACACAGTCGTTTTCCTTCAAAGAAGAATACCTGTATCTCATCGATAAACAACCCCAACTTAATCTCTGCTGCATCAGCATCACACTCAAGGCTGCGGTGACGAAGTAGCACAGAATGTGCTCAACAAACAGCTCAACAAAGAATAAAAGAAAGCCTTTATTTTATTTAAAATAAAAAAAAAATCATTCAAATAATTACTGTGTTTGTGTAACCAAACCTTGCTTAACCAAACCTCTACTGGACCGGCCTAGTAGTTCCATTCAAAACCTCATTAAATCAGATGTGCAGCTGGTAGAACTCCACAAATCCGTGCAATGACTGAAGCATGGTGGCGCGTATGATGATGGTTCAAGTGTATTACTCATAGTGGTGTTGGCTGGATTTTTAAACTGTGTACACTTGGCCACTTGGCCATCAGAAACATCTATTTAGTTTGTATTAACCATCCACTAGCACTTTAACACTGGTCTGTTTCTGACCACAGAGCCACTCTTGGTTGGATATTTTTGACTGGTGGGCCACTTTCAACCCGGCGACACTGATGTTTGTAAAAACCCGGCAACACAATACAACTGAACAAGTCAGTCGCACGATCAGCATCACTGTTTTGGTCTACCAATCACATAACACCTGGTCAGTAGAAGTTGGTCTCTTTCCACTGATGGTCAAGATAAAGGGGATCTGCAGCAACAAATGAGCTACAGTAACAATTAACCTCCAAAAGACACTTTTCCATAGGTATACAGGAACCGTGCTGTACCTAAACCATACTGCGATGTCACTGAACTTGCAGCACAATTTAATTTTCCAGTGTATCTCAGTCCTGTAACGCTGTTTCAGACACGTTAGCAGTGCAATTCTCTCCCCACAGTTTATGGCCGGTCGTCCCAAAACCGCGTCCATGGAGTCGAACCAGCGGAAGGTTTTTCTGTCAGAGTTACTTCTGATATTGTGGTCTTTTGGTATTTATACTGTTCTTTGAGTTTTTAAGTTTTTGCTTGGCATTCTTTAGCCGTGCAACAAATACCTAATCCGTTAGTGAAATCCCTAGCCCGTTAACTTGTTAGCGATGGCCTTGTACACCTTCGTGTTTCTCACAGCGTTAAAGACAAATTTGTTAGCGTCACAGAAAACTCCCAATGAAATTTATCTTCAGCCCAAACAGACAGTAGTGCTTGTACTTCGTCGACTTCCCAGTTGTTAGTTTGTATCTCCATTGTTATTTTTTGGCGTGGACACAAAAAAAAAGGCCTCTTTCCAGCTTGTGACAATATTTTGACCAATCAGAAAGCAGCGACGCTGTCAGCTCAGCTGTGGCCCGGTTTCAGCCGTCGAGCAACACGGGTTCGGCTTGGGTTCGGGTCACTTTATTTGTAATGGGAAACCATTTGTTCGCAGTATGGCACGGTTCCTTATACCAGTGGAAAAGTGCAAAAAGTGTACTCAAATGGTATGTGAAGGGTGTGTGTGTGTGTGTGTGTGTGTGTGTATGTGTGTGTGTGTGTGTGTGTAAAGGTGTTTGTTTACCTGAGTGGTTCCTATATTGTTCTGGTTTGCGCTGTGGAGCTCGAACCTTCACATAGGCTGCATAGTGTCCACCACGCATGGAGCCGCTGTGCTCCACAATGCCATAAAGACTATAGATGACCCTCTCTCCCGAGCCGAGGTTCTGTTACACACACAGACACACATACACATTTAGAATTTCTCTTTTCAATAACATAAACCCAAGTTTTTATTTGCTAAGAAAGAACAACCAATGTGACCTTTTCTTATTATTGAGGGCCAAGCAGTGAAGCTGTGTAGGCAATTATTGTGCTTCTGCCTTTTCCTGTTATTCTTCTCTATGACTGGGGGAGAAGTACCGAAGGTGCGTAGGCACCCATTGTGTTTCTACCTTACCTTTCTTATTACAAGGGACATAGTTTTGTTGGAAACAGTGAAGGCTGGAAGAGTAGTAATTGAGCGTGTCTGAGAGTGTCATGTGATGCTGGGAAAATGGCATTGCAAAGAAAGGTGACTATGTATGTTTTTGAAAAAGTGTTAAGAAAGAGTTTAAAAAGTGCAGAAACCTGAATGTCCCTCGTATTATTACCCTTTACAGGGGGCCAAGCAACAAAGGTGCTTTTCATAACATTTTCAATTCTTCTTCTGGGTAGGGTTTCTATGGCAGCCCCTAGAACAGTGTAATAAAAAGTTGTGAAATTTGGCAAACTGCTTGGGTACAGTCCCTCATTCTTTTCACCAAGTTTCATGTCAGCACCTTAAGAATTCTGGCACTGCCAAGCAAATTTCGTTCAATATCAAAAATTGGCCAAAAAAAATGATGCCAATTGAACCTCATAGAAGTTATTTGTTGGCTTTTCAATTTTCAAAGAGTTTGTCGGTCACAGCCAATCAAAATTGGGCACCCAATTCCCCAATAACGAGATACTAACTCTGCCAAATGGCCTACTTCATAGGTGGCCATAAATCTTGATGTTTATTCCTTCAAATGTTTTTTTAAGTTTTGATGTATTCTTCCTGTGTAAGTTACTACTGGATAAAGTCCTTATACAAGCATTAAAATGGCAGCTTACATATAGCTATGGACAGCACATTGAAATATTTTTTCTCTTTGATTAAGTACAGAATTTGTTCCAGCAGAATTAATCCAACACAGTCTACTCTTTTCAAATGCATCTACTAAACCACTGCATCTGAGCAGTGAACCCACCCAACTGTGCCAGACTAAGGTGCTTAAAAACATTGCTGAAGCTGAAGATTTTGCGTCAAAAGAAGACAGAGAAACGTATCCATGCCTTTCTTCACTGCAGGCTGACTACTGCAATGCTCTCCTCATGGGGATTCCTAAAATCCAGCGCATTCAAAATGCTGCTGCTAGAGTTCTAACCAAAACCAAGAAAAGGGCTCACATCACTCCTATTCTCAGGTCCTTACACTGGCTCCCAGCTTGGTACAGAACTGATTTCAAAGAGTTACTTATTGTGTACAAGTCACCCTGAAAACATCTCTGATATGAATGATGTCAATAATCCTGGTATGTCTCTTAGATCTGCAGGAGCTGGTCAGCTAGTGGTGAAAAGAGCCGAAACTAAACTATTCTCCTCTGCCTTCTTTTAAATATCTGCACTTCAATCGCACTTTCAATCTTTTTTTATTGATCTTCTAAGCATTATTGCATTTTTTTTTTTTTTTTTTTAAACTTTGTACTATTTTTTAAATGCGTTTATCCTATTCCTGTAAAGCACATTGAATGACCTTTGTGTATGACAACAGGCTATAAAAATACACTTCACTTGACTTGACCAGTGCTAGCTCTGTAGACTGTTGGATATGGCGCTGCCTCCCTACCTTGCAGGATGCTGAGCAGAATGGGGCCAGGTCCAAGATAAGGGGGAAATCCACATGCCGATTCACTTTCCTCAAATTCATCCCAGCCTGCAAATACACACAGACAGCCCAGTTAGCCTAGAAACCAGACACAGATTTTTGGATTTTTTTCCAGAGGCTCCCAGTGTGTTAACAGAGGAGAGTTCATACCTGGTGGAAGCGTTTGAGGTGCAGGGTCACCACTGGGGGCAGCACTGAAATTAACATCTGCTTACGGGCACTCGTGTACACCTTCTCTGCCTTCTTATCTGCATAAACACAAGTATTTCAATCCCTTGCATTCATACATATCAGTTTTTAAAGTATATTTGTGACCTGTGTTCTGTAAGATCAGGATAAGGTAAATGATAATTGTGTCTACATGTACCTGCCGCTCCCTCCCTCAAGAAATCCGCAGCACCGACTCTCTTCTGACTTTCAAATCCTGTCTTAAAACACCTCTTCAAACTGGCCTCTTTGATCTTGTCTCTAGACTGCACCCGTTTATAGTCTTGCACTCTTGTGATTTTATACATATATTAGGTTTATTTATTATCTATTTTATTTGTCTTCTTTTGCATTATTAATTTTATGCTCTGGTTTACTTGTCTGCAAGATGCCTTGAGTGCCTTGAAAGGCACCTTTAAATAAAATAAATAGTAATAATAATAATTTTTAAATTAGTTCATTAATAAAAGAATGCATATGATTAAAGCATTTTTAAAATCACTGGGTTGCAAGCCAAAATCAGAACATTTTTTGTGAAAAAAAGCCAAATCCAAAAATCCTTTGAGGAATCAATATACTGTTGATGCAGCACTGCAGTATTCTCCAGTAGTGATATAATATATATTATAAGGCAAGGCCCTATGAAAGCCTATTGAAAGCCTATTGGACTCTGAAACTCTAGTCCCTAGAAAGCTATAGGATGCAATTCTATACCCTGTAGGATACCTCTGGGGAAACTCCAGACCTGCTTGTTCTGAGCTGTGTGTGTGTGTGTGTGTGTGTGTGTGTGTGTGTGTATTTATGTATGTGTACCTGCCGCTCCACTCCTCCTCAGCTGCCTATGCCTGCGCTCTGTGCAGTTTTCACACAGTAGTTTGTTGTTTCCCATCAGCAGCTCGACGGAGGTGAACTGATGCAGGCAGGACTGAACTGAGCACTCCTTGGATGCGGGTGTGTAGCTGTGGGAAAGGGCCTGGAACGCCCCCTGGTGGCTTGCACGTTCCCTTTCTCTTTCGGTTGGCGTTTCCGGCCTGTGGTTGAGGGGCAGAGGGTCTAGAGGGGTGTGAACCAGGCCCAGTTTGGACACGGCACTGACCAGTTGCTCAACGGCGCCGCCTTGCTGGCTCCGGCCAGAACTGTGGGTGGAGGAAGGGGCAGGACTATGTGTGGAGAAAGGAGTGGAGCTACGTGAAGAAGTGCTTGCAGAAGAAGAGGCTTTATTTCCAGTGTTGCTTTGGCTGGTTCCTGCAGAAACTCTGGGTGACCATTCAGATTCGGACGCTTCACTGTCTGCATCGTTGCTACTGTCCTGAGGAGATGAATCTTTCTCGCTTGCATCCGATTGGCTGCCTGCTGTGTCAGTCTGGCAACTGGCTAAGCCTCGTCCAGCCAAACAGGCATCTTCTTCAGGTTTCTGAGGGGATTCTGTCCCCCTCTCATCACGACACGTTGATGACCTGCGCCCCTGCAGCTTCTAGTCACATAGTCAAAAACAAATATACATAAACATAGACAAATTCTAAGGCCTGGGCAAAAAAATGACAACATTTATTCAAAATTATACATTTTACAGTAGACGCAAATGCTTTTAGCTGAAAAATGTACCGTTTTAAAACTTTTAAACTTTTAGAAGTCCAAAGTTTTAACTGATATGCTAATTAAACAGACTCTATACACTACAATAATTTTTCAGCAAGTTCAAATTCTAACAAAAAATCACAACAAAATTTCTCCAGTTGTTTCAAGGAGAGTGAAAAAAAATTCATCAAATTTCATAATATTTTCAACAGCAATAACTGACTTCTAAGTGTTCAGGCACAGGTGTAAAATGGCTGCCATAATCCGCAGAGTTTGCAAATTCTGGTGGGGGGGATTAGCTCTATTCTTGTTTTTTGCTCTGTATGGTGACTGCCTACCTGTCCACTGGGCCTCCTGTTGTTTCTGTTAGCCTGAGAATGAGGCCCTGATGATTCATCAGCATGGCAGCCTAGAGAATCCTGATCCCGCCCACTTCTGCCCAGTCTGCCTGGATTTGTAGGTTTGGATATCTACACAAGAAAAAGAAACATTCAAAAAAGGCATAATTTGCTGGGATTTAAAAATACCTGAAAGCATCACATTTGTTTTTGTTAGAACAGGGCCCTCAGGCAGCACTGCACTGGGTTCAGGAGCACCTCTGAAAAGCACTGTCTGTGAACACAGTTCTTTGCTGCATCTGCAAATGTAAAACTGTATCATGTGAAGAAGACACCATATGTAATCATAATCCAGGAATGCCACTGCCTTCTCTGGGCCCAAGATAATCTAAGATGGACTGAGGCCAAGTGGAAAACTCTCCTGAGATCTGAAGAATCAAAATTCTTTTTGGAAATCATGGACATTGTGTCCTCTAGACTAAAGAAGAGAGGGACCATCCAGATTGTTATCAGCCACAGTTTAAAAGCTAGCATCAGTGATGGTATGGAGTGGATCAGAATAGCTTGCAGATCAGGGAGGACATCCTTAATGCTGAATGATATATACAAGATTTAGACAACGTATTTCATGGAAGGCCTTGTTTATTTCAGCAAGATAATGCCAAACCACATTCTACAGATACTACAACAGCAAGGCTCTGTAATAGAAGAGTCCGAATGCTAAACTGGCCTGTATGCAGTCCAGACTGGTCGCACATTAAAAACATTTGGCACAAAATGAAATGAAAAATACGACAAAAGGAGAACCTGAACTGAATTTTCACATTTAGCTTTCATAACTCCAGAGATTTTTCTCTTCAGTTCCAAATGTTTATAGAGTGTTATGAAAATAAGAGGTAATGCAACACAGTGGCAAACGTGCCCCTGTGCCAACTATTTTGAAAAAACAACAAACATCACGTCATATGAAAGCCTCAACTTTTGTTTTTCATTTACATGTTACACAGTAACCCAACCTATTTGGAAATGGGGTTATATTTGATCACTTTAGCACTTTTAAAGCCCACATTAACAATATTACCAGGTTTGCATATTTTCATCTTCGCAATATAAACCGTCTCTGTCCCTTCCTCACTCCTAATAGTACTGCCATCATTGTACATGCTCTGGTAACATCACGCATTGATTACTGTAACTCTATATTGGTTGGCCTCCCTCACAAGCTTTTGCACAGGCTTCAGTTGGTCCAGAACTCTGCCGCTCGTATTATTACCAGAGCGTCCTCCATAGAACACATTACCCCTGTTCTCTGTGAACTTCACTGGCTCCCTGTTAAATATTGTATTGATTTCAAAATTTTGCTATTAACATTCAAAGCACTTCACAACCTGGCACCTTCGTATCTGTCTGATCTGCTACACGTCTATACACCCGTTCGTACTCTTAGGTCTTCCTCTTCCAGTCTCACCATGCCCTCGGCTCGCTTGTCCACCATGGGGTTTAGGTCTTTTAGCTTTGTTGCTCCCCGTCTTTGGAACTCCCTCCCTCTGGATATCCACAGCATTGATTCACTTCCCACCTTCAAATCCAGACTCAAAACTCTTTTCAAATTTGCTTATTCCCTTTGATTTAGTTTTATGACTATCACTTGCGGTTTTGCATTTTTATGATTACTCATAAATTTTGTTATGTATTTTGTTTATTTTAAAAAAAAAAAGCTTTTCTGTACTGTTTTTAATATCTTTACTCCATTATGTATGAAAAGAGTTCCAGTCCTGACTTCCTGTTGCTTTCAAAGTTTCAATGCTTCTTGGCTCGAAGCGTTATTAACACACATGAAAGTTCCTGGTTAAAATGACAGGTTTTGTTGCCGTCAAGCTCATTCATAGCAGTATTAACCTTTTCATTGATCTCTTTCACCGTGTTCCAACAGTGCAAGGCAAAGACTGGCTTTTCTTCCCATTCACAATGGCATGTTTTTATTATTTGACATTTATTCATTCCACAGAAGACGTAGACATTTACTGCAGCTGCAATGCTAAGTGACTGGAAGAAGATGTAGTGCCCATACTGGAACACCCCCACCAACCAAACCAAACCAAAAGAACTCTGGGAAATGAAGAAATCACATTTTATATGTTGTGGAATAAAGCTTTTCCTTATCTCTGGTACTATACTGCAAAATGGCATGATCTTCCTTCGGAACATTTATTTAGAAGGGTGGAAAATTAACCAAAACAACCTGAGAGCACAACTGGTCCCTCTTTAGAACAACTTACTGCAAAACTAAACTGTATCCATGCAGGAATTTAATGGGATACTGATGCATAAATCTACACACCGCTATGGTAAAAGCAACAGTCAGTTCTGTTTTAATAGCACAAAAAAGTGGAGGGGCAATATGCCCCCCTACCTGAGGTGAGAAGGCCCTGATTAATCCATTTTACATAACGTATCATTATTAAATAATGCCTAGTCTTCAGAGTTTTTTAAGTGAAGTAACGAGCACAAATATATAAATCGTATCAGTACAATAATAAATAAAAAAGATCAATAAAATAAGCAAAGTGAAAGAAATAACTGAATTAAGAATGAATGCCTTGGTTTATGTTTTTATTATTATTAGCATTTAACATTTAATTAGTGACAATCTTGCATGCTGCCTAATTTTAGCAGTGTCTACTATAATCATGAACTTTTTCATGTAATGCTAATGCTAGCTAGTGAACTAGTGAACTCTTGAAAAACCTGCTTTTCTGAGAAAAATTGAACAAAATATTTTTGATTATATATGGAAAAGAGGCTTTTTGCTCTAAAAAAACAAAACAAAACAAAAAACAAAACAAAACAAAAAAGACAACAAACAAAAAAAAACCATACCTTTCCATAATCTACCATGATCATAAACCTTTTCTTGTACTTTAACACAATATCACTATTATCCAATACCAAAAATTAGATCACCTGAGCCCTATTACCAATTTCCAGAGAAATAAATCCATGTAGTGACCCCACTGAAATTCCAAAAATGATTATAATTCAATGTGCCGAGATGATGTTTGATCCCACTGTTTGATCAGAAGAGACGTTTAGACAATGAGACATTGGGGGCATCTTCATCTCCAAGTCACTTATACATGCTATTCTCAGGACACAGCCTTTACACAGATCAGAGGTCAAAAGGTCGAAGCAAAGAGCAGTGGACAGCAAAATAAAGATGAAAATATGTTGGCTTACCCTCTCCTCAATGATGGGCAATGAGATGTCGATAAAGGCCTCCTTCACTGTGGAAATCTGAGAGATCACACATACACACGCACGCACGCACGCACACACACACACACACACACACACACACGCACACACACTTCAGTTCAGGGTCATCTGTGGAGTACTATATTTAACACTGGAAACCATTTTAATAAGATATAGGTAAATACAAGCAAGCAAACACACACACACACACACACACACACACACACACACACACACGCGCGCGCGCACACACGTTTCAAAAACACTTACATGTTCACATTCTTCACACATAATGGTATTTGTCAATTCTCCAACAAAGATTCGATCCACAAAGTTCATCTTCACTCCCTCCTTGCCATAAGCTGTGGGGTGAAAAAACACATTCAAACAAACACAAGTTATGAAGCGAAAAATAAGAAGCTGTTAAATGTCTGAGTGCCAATGAGCTACGACACAAAGCTACAGTGTAGAAAGAGAAACTGATTTTTGGTACTGAGGCAATTTTGAGTCCACATGAATCCAAAAGGAAAACTGGAAGTCATTTTTACGACTCTAAACCCCACTCTTACATGAACAACTTTTTTTACACTTTTGCCATATTTTTGCCCTTTTATGACATAAAAATGAACAAAATACAGAAATGAAGAGTAGA
Organism: Brycinus macrolepidotus; assembly: GCA_037974445.1. Taxonomy (NCBI): domain Eukaryota; kingdom Metazoa; phylum Chordata; class Actinopteri; order Characiformes; family Alestidae; genus Brycinus; species Brycinus macrolepidotus. Next base: position 2,200 of record JBBPCZ010151097.1, on the reverse strand, counting down.
AACTGGAAATTGAGGAATTAAATGCTCACACTAAGTTCATGTAATAACTTGGTGAGGCAAGTTTAAACTCATTAAATGCTTCAGACATTTAATAAGAACAGGTCTGACTGGGTGAGTTCTTCTACAACAGAGCACATCACATCAAACCACTCGGAATGACTTTGTTTACATCAAAACCTCAAGTATGCAGATGCAAAAAAATTATTCAATTAGTTATAAAAATCCAATTATTGAGAAACATGGAAAGTTGTCTTTAGGCCCTCATCACGCACCACTTGTCTGATTGGTTGAGCCTCAAACATTCCCTATAACATATATATTCCCTATAGCATGCCTAAGCTGAAACACTATAAAATCATCTCAGTACAATAAATGGAAAAAGGGAAAATCTTGATTATAACTTAACAAAAGTTTCTGAACCTCAGCCTCTAGAGTCCAGAATGCCAGAGTCAGTCAGTAAAAATGGGAAGCTGCCACTAGATGGCGATATTGCTCTTAGAGATAAATAAAAAGTAAGGCGCGTATACAAGTGTATGTAATGTGTGTGTGCGTATGTGTGTGCGCGCGCGCGTTGGGGGAGGGTTCCACTACCTTTCACTTGCCGTTTAGTTTCTTCATCAGCCGTCTTCTCGGTGGGGTTATTGAACGCTTTGAGGATGGCCGCTTTGATGCGCTGTCAAAACACAAAAGAAAAATTTAGGAGCAGGATTATACAAACTTTAATCTCGGGTCTTATTGAAAAGGTCTTATTCACTTAATCACCACCTGACATTTTACGTGTATAAAGATATTCGATGCAGAGAGTGGTTAATTAAGGCTCAAACTCAAACTTCAAAATAAACGCAATGTTTGGTCTAATTAATGAAATCATTTCAGCCTTGATATTGTTCAATAGCAAGCGCTTACAAAAACACCACCATACCATCACTTTCTGTTCAGTATTGGTTTTCAACAGGGAATTTAAATTTTATGACTCTAAAATGTAAGACTTTGAGGCCTAAGGATACACTGTGATACATGAATACTGTAAGACAGGACATAATTGGACTTAATTGCAACACAGAACTAGTTTTAATTTCACATCATGAAACAAAAAGCTGCTTCAAAAATATGTGCCGCTTATCCCGTCCTTTCATTTATTAATTCAAATGTCGTTTTTGAAGTAAGTTTATCAAGTTTTAGTTTTTCCTCATTTAAACTTTTTATACTAACATCAATCAGCCACAACATCTGACGTTGATGTGTTGGAAGCATAACGGGCGAGCATAAAGACTTGAGTGATTCTGATAAGAATGGGTCAGAGCATCTCCAAAATGGCAGGTCTTGTGGGGGTTCCCAGTATGCAGTGGTTAGTACCTACCAAAAGTGGTCCAATGAAGGACAACCAGTGAACCGGCGACAGGGTCATGGGTCAAGGCACGTGGATAGCAAAGGCTAGAGCACAGAAGAGCGACTGTATAACAAACTGCTGAAAAAGTTCATGTTGGCTGTGACAGAAAGGTGTAAGAACACACAGCACATCAGTTTGTTGCGGATGGGACTGCGTAGCCACAGACCAGTCAGAGTGCCCATGCTGACCCTTATCCACCGCTGAAATCACCAACAATGGACATGTGAGCATCAGAACCGGACAACGGAACAATGGAAGAAGGCCTGGTCTGAGGAATCACGTTTTCTTTTACATCACGTGGATGGCCGGGTGCGTGAACCAGGAATACACAATGGGAAGAAGGAAAACTAGTGGAGGCAGCGTGACGCTCTGGAAACCTTGGATCCTGCATTCACGTGGATGTTACTTTGATACGCATCACATACCTAAACACGGAGGACCATGTACACCCCTGTACAGCGATGAAATTCCCTAGTGCCAGTGGCTTCTTTCAGCAGGATAATGAACCTGCCACACTGCCAACATTGCTCAGGAATGGTTTGAGAAACATGATAAAGTCTTGGCCTTCAAATTCCCCAGATCTCAATCTGATCAAGCATCTGTGGGATGTGTTGAACAAATAAGGCTGATCCATGGAGGACCCACCTCGCAACTTACAGGAGTTAAAGGACTAGCCGGCTACCACAGCTAACCTTCAGAGATCTTCAGGAGTTCATACCATGAGAGAACAGAGCTGTTTTGGGGGGCCCTACACTGTGTGTGTGTATATATATATATATATATATATATATATATATATATATATATGCG
>JBBPCZ010151071.1:0-18757 GCA_037974445.1 Brycinus macrolepidotus | reverse complement strand
TTCTTCCACACCGAACTCATCCAGCCATGTCTTTATGGAGCTTGCTTTGTGCACTGTGGCACAGTCATGCTGGAATAGAAAAGGTTCCTCCCCAAACTGGGTCCACAAAGTTGGAAGCATGGCGTTGTCCAAAATGCCTTGGTCTGCTGAAGCATTAAGATTAAGACCTTCACTGGAAGAACAGGTGTGTCCCAGTACTTTTGTCCATACAGTGTAAGCAGTGATATTGCACATGATGATACTATTGCATAAGTAGTGACGTAAGTAGGGATATTGCACAAGTAAACCACAGCCTTGGAAAACAGTTGAACCTGAGCTGGCAGGGATACCCGGGTCACACTGTAGTTCTGGAGTTTGCGGGAGAAAGTCTGTGTCTCCATGGAGACCGCTGCCGACAGAGTTCCAATGGAGAAGTTCCAGCACGCTTGGTGACAGAAAGAAACGAACTGTCTGAGTGAATAAAATAATGAATTGAGAGAGAGAGGGGGACCGGGGAGAAAGTGATGTTGACTGGAGGATAAACAAGTGCAGAGGACGATGACATTATGACACTGGGAGCGACGCAAATGAAGCCAGAGTGCTTCCCCATGACAGCGGGGCCAAGGCCGGATGAGGTCAACCTTCAGCTGGACAGCGGAGGAACAATGAGTGGTACATAAAACCAAAGCTGAGGTTGGCTGACCGCCGGTAATGAAGGGCTTCACAAGGTCAGGGGGTTAGACTGGCTTATGAGGGCACCCTCTGTCTGACTGGAGGATACAATGCCTGAATGTACTTCTGTGGCAACCGGTACTCCTAGACCTTATTCAGCAAAGAGAAAGCCTCCACACTGAGCGGAGAGATATTTTGTTTTAATATTTAAATGCACAGTTACATTTACATGTACACTCTGTACTTTTGAGTGTGCATTCTTACTGCAAGCAAAACACATGAATTTCACCCGGGATTAGCTATGGTCTTCCAGTCCTGTGGACCCGTTACTTACTCTTTTCTAACAAAAGCCCAAGAAAGACTGGCAAGTTTTATCAACATAAGAATCAGGTTGTGTCAGATACTTTACCCTTATTATAAAAGCCTGAAGTCTGTAGGTTCTGCAGTTGTCAACATTCACCAGTATTGTAGCTAAGCATTTTCATCAATGGTTCATAATTTATAACATGAGAGCAATTTTGCTGGATTTCTTAGATAAGAAGTTACAGGCAAAACCACGACTAAACTGGCTTTTAACATTAGATGAGTTCTATAAGAGTTTGTAAATGTGAAATAGAACATCACTGTAAATTGACAGCTACCTGAAATTACAGCGTGATGCCGTAAACTCAACAGTATTTTCTTCCATTATTTCACTTTACTTTTACTTTCTCAGTTGCCAGTAAGTTACTGTAATTTAACAATACTGCACTGTAACACAATTACAGTATTTTCATGTAATCTAGCCACTGACTTGTAATTGTAACAGTTGCCCCTGCACTACTGTTACTGAGTTAATTCTTTCAAAGCTGCTGTAAAATATCATGAATTACTTGTCAGCTAAAGAAATGTCATATTACTGCAAATACATGAATGTAAAATCAAATAAGTAGAATAGACTACAAAGTATGGCAAAGACTTTATTGTATTTTTATTTATTTCCAAATATGATCACTTCCAATACAAGTACTCACAACTGATCAACAGCCACACAACAAAATATTTCACCCACACATATCCCACTAATCAGTGTCTTTTGCACATCAGTGTGCAAACACATAGGTTTGTGGTACTTTATTTCTTCAGGATGGCATTTCTCCAAACTTTTCTCCATATTTTCTTGCAGCCAGTGAGATGCCCATCATTTTAATAAATAGCAGATTGCATGAAATAATCTCCAATTAAAAAGGTAACACTGTAGGTAAACATTTATTTCAAATAAATAAGTTTAATTGAACAGATATGATGCTATTTAGGCCATGTTGGCTGGAGCCAGCCATATGCATATTGGATGTGTCCTCATGCCTTGTTTTGCTTGTGTTGTCTGTCCCCACGCCCTACCTTCTTTTCTGTGTAATTACTTTTATTCTCATGGACAATTAGTTGACCTTTGTATTGTGTTCTGCAAATATATACGTCATTGAAAAAGAGTATCCATTAAAACAGTATTTGTGTGTCTTATTTTTACAACACTTTCCAGGTCTGTCACTGAACAGTATCTAGTGTTGATATCGTTTATTTACTTATTATTTATTATTACCTTTGATGATGGTATGTGACGTTTCTTCCTCCACTGAGAATAATTACATTATAGGAAAATTGTATGTAATGTTTCAATGTGCCCTAACAACATGCTGACATGTTTACACTTCAGTACAGTGGCCATAGTAACCATGGAAAAACTGCTTGAGCCTTTCCATTCTTTGAAGGACCATGTCAGAAAATGAGATGTGTGGAGAAAAGAGTGTGAAGAAAGGCCACATAATGTATTAGTTACATGCCATTCTCCTCCTGAACCATTTATTCACATTTCGACATGCTAATTGGTCTGCTACACTAACCCCTCTTTGGTTAGATTTGCAGCAAACCTACCGTAGCGTTATCCTGTCTTTTCCCCTGTTTGCATGTCTCTGTCTTTGTTTACCCTTACCATGTGTCTGTGTTTTTGCCTCAGTGTTTCTCAGCTCGATTTTTGCTCTGTATTTTATCACTTTGTTTCTCTGCTTTGTGTTTTACCTCTGTTTTTGATTCTGGATTCCTGTGTGCTTCGTCCCCGTTTAACCCTGGCCTGTTTGTTTTATCCCTGTTAGCCCTGCCTTGAACTGTTCTACCCGGTTCTGCTTTAGTCCGCCTTGTTCATATCTTTTCTGTTTTCTTCTGCTTCATTCTAATTCATTCATATTAATTCAGCATTCAGTTTATTTCTTGTTTAGCTTCCGGTTTCCTTTTTTTTTTTTTGGTACTAAAGTCCCGGTTCGTGTTTTCATCCTTCTCCACGCCTACGTCCAATCCTTACACCTACATTGTTTAAACAGAATTCATGAAAGCGAAATGCTGGTTAACAGTGTGGTGCTGCATCAATGTTTTCTTGTAGATCTGCAGGTCTGAAACCTTTGCTCAGGCAGAGAACTGCTGTGGTTGAATGTATGTCGCACCCTCTTGTATGAATGATCTTAGAACTTACAAGCAAAGACAGTTTCAGTATAAACAATGTGTAAACTGCAGCACTAACACTATACATGAATGGCCAGCACGTGCAAGCAGTAGCATTAAGCAGTTTCCTCCGGGATCAACAAAGTTTTCTGATTCTGATTCTGATTAGCATACAGCAGCTGTAGCAGTTACTCTTTTTAGCGAAAGCACATGAGCATGTCTTCACCCACGTAGTTGGCCTTTGTTGTGGTGTGGGAGGTTTTGTGGAAAAGTCCAAATGAGCATGTCAATAATCAAGGCTATTTATGCTTTTCAACAAGCTTTTCAAAATGTGTCTTAGGTACCTTCAGAGTTTCTGCATCAGGGGTACCTAGTTTTGATGTTACAATTGATGCCCTGAATTTGAGTGACTTTAGCTAAGTTTAGAAGCACTTCTGAAACCTTTTCACTAAGCTAAAAATAAAATACTATATCTATATATAAATTACCATGCTCTACTGCTGGAGGAGAAGGGCCTCCTTCAGAAACTTTCTTCACCCAAGATCTAAATGAAAAACTCACCATGCCTGAATTAAATTTTCAAGATTCAAGATTCAAGATTCTTCATTTGTCACATACACAGTGATACAAGTACAATGTGTAGTGAAATGTGGACCTGAAACATCCACGAGACTCTGCAGTATAGTTACAATATATTAAAGAGAAAATTAAAGGCTAGAACTAAATAATAAAAAATACATAAAAAAAATGAAACAAACAAGTGTAACCAAGTGTAAATAAACCTTTACAAGTGTAAACAAGATCTGAAGTGTGCAAATGTTACAGAATACAGCGTGTACTGTAAAATGCAGTGGGTTAGTTGATCCATCAAAAGTGAACTTCAGTGGAGGTTGATTAGTTTGCATACATATTGATGCATTTGGAGGTGGTGTGCAACAGGAGAGGGGCCAGTCCGATTTTCACGGGGGCCAGTGCCCCTGTGCTCTCACGTTTGGATCCTCCCTTGAAAGTAAAGTGGCCTCTTATAGTCACGCGTGAACACACCACAGCACAGCGTGAACAGTGTGAAATTATTTCTCTGCATTTAACCCATTCACCAAATGAAGCAGTGGGCAGCCAGTGACGCAGCACCCGGGGAGCAGTGTGTGGGGACGGTACCTTCCTCAAGGGTACCTCAGTGGTGCCCCTAGCAGTCCTGGGATTCATACTCATGACCTTCTGATCACAGGGGCAACTCCCTAACCACCAGGCCACCAGCTGCCCCGAAGAGCCATTTAGAGAACTTTATTTTTGAGAGTGCACCCATCAAGTGCATCAGGCAGGTGTTATTTTGGTTTCTCTAACGCAAACCCACCTGTCTGGGCCCTTATTAGTCACTGCATGACCTTGTAATACTTTAGGTAAGGTATCCCAGCTCTGTTCCTGAACTGGCCATCAGTGTAGCCATGAGTCAGCACATCCCTATTACTGCATGACAGCAGCACTGACGGAGCTTTTCGGTCAACAAGGGTGTTGTTGACAGCTAGCGCATGACTGTCAATGCGCTACAGTTAGATCCGTCTGACTCAGCAGCTCTCTTTTGAAAGCTCCCTCCAAGCCTCAGCATCTTCTTTCATCATTAGTGCCTATTAACCACTCACACATCCCAGCTCGGCGTCTGGATTGAGCTCAGGAAGAACCGATCACTTTTTACGTCACTGGGGCTGGAATTAGGGCCGTGCTATGACTCGGGCGATATCTATATTTATAATCATATCTGCAGAACCTTCCTCGTCTGCTGATGCTGCAAATAACAGACAGCAGACTCTTTGTTAATGTGTAACAGGGGCTCAGTGACTCTGGGTCCCAAATCCCTTAATTTGTGGCGCATATGAGCGCAGAGGAAACTCAGCTGGAGGTGCAGATGCATCTCTTTCGCCACTTCTGTTTATCACAGGGACTTTGGCCAAATTAATTGAGGTGGATAACAAGTATAAAAACAAGGTACTCCGGGTTGTTGTTGTCATTTTCTTTTATTAATGCCCCAAAAATAACATTATAACAACAAGAGCACTGATTTCCGCCTTTTAAAATGATATACCCTTTATTAATGTAATGACCAGTCGAATTTGGTTACCGCCATTGCAATAAAACACAGCAGATCTCAATTCTGCTTGTTTTTCTGCTTTATCTTTTCTACCAGACCAAAAACAAACCAGTCAGCTTGATCACTCTCACATGGCTGTGAAACACATGTATTGTGCAACACAGTGAGTAAGTTATCACCGTGAATCTAGTTTAAGAAGTGTTTAAAGAAAGCTCGTCAATAAAAGACTACAGTGCTCTATAATATACTCACTGTGAGTGAGTAGTTCATGCAGAGTTGAATGGACAAAAGATCTAGAGCTGATTCCAGAGGTGACATTTACATGCAGAGTCAGTGCCAGTAAAGCAGGTAATCAGGAACCAAATAAACAAAAATCGATCACAGATTAAAGCTGTTAGGTACATTGTTGTGTGTTAGTGTTTTTATATATGCAGGCTTCTATATGGTAACCCAAAGTAACCCAAAACATAGTAATAGTCATTTTATATGTTATTATTTAAATTACATGATATGGCCACATCACATTCATAAGAAAAGTCCATCACTCTCACTTGAGCTTTACCCTTATCCAATACTCTATAAACTATCAATCTATCTATCTATCTATCTATCTATCTATCTATCCATCGCCTTCCCCCTTTCTATCTATTTTCAGTTGTCCTTTCTCTCTCTTTCTCTATCTGTTGCTGGTTAATGCATTTCTACATTTTCAGTTTCTACATTTAAATGTTTGTTTTATTTTTATCAGGTTTTAAAAGCCCCTCATGGATATGACAATTTCAATCTTAAATCATTCATTCACAGTCTTGACACAATATTGATTCAACATACATTAATTCAACATTAAATCACTGGATAATGTACCATTGCCAATTAAGTGTTGAATCAGTGTTGATTCCAGTGTTGATCTACCTGCCTGTCTGTCACTCTATCTGTCGCTGTATCTAAATGTCTGTCTGTCTGTAAGTCTGTCTATCTATCTATGTATTTATCTGTCTGTCTATCTTTCTCTCTGTCTGTCTATCTATCTATCTATCTATCTATCTATCTATCTATCTATCTATCTATCTATCAGTCTATGTGTTTATCTGTCTGTATATCTATCTATCTGTCTGTCTGTCTGTTTGTCATCATACTGAATTTTATTTCAGGTCCTGTGTCTCAGGTCCAACCAAAAAATTGTCACTTTCCTTGTCCGGTTCCTTCACCTCTCACCATCCTCCCGTCCCCTCACCCTGAGGAAATGAATCATTCACAGCGGTAATATACATTAGTAATGATCATGTGGGCATCTTAACAAACAAGCATGACACGTCTGAGAGGGACTGGGAGAGAGTGAGAGAGAAATGACACTGTGGGCGTGATATCATTAGCTCCTTTAATAAAAAACACCACGACCTCTAATACCAAGACACAATAGCAGGTAATAATCTCTCTCTCTCTCTCTCTCTCTCTCTCTCTCTCTCTCTCTCTCTCTCTCTCTCTCTCTCTCAGTCACAAATACAGTAATACTGTGATAATATGAATAGCTGGCCTTCTATTCGTCACTCCGTTCCGTGACTTTCATGCCAGGGGATCATTTTGTGGTGCATGCTAAGGGTAATTTGGTGGGGTTCATTCAGAGGTAATTACCGATCAGGTCGTGATCTCAGAACTGTAGGTGTTATAATACTCCTATAGTCATGAAATAAACACGAATGTTCATGAGAAAGGGGTGAAAAAGCTTTGGGTTGACCAGTGTATTCGCGTGAAGCACAGTGGTACATGGATAATGGTGCTGCATGCGAGAGAGAAAATCTGGCCGAGAGTGATCATTTGTAAAACATCTGACAGGATCTGAAGGATAAACTGAAACCCAACAGCAACTGGCGTGTGTTTTTGTGTTTGTGAGTGAGAGGTCATGTAAGAAATGTGAAATAAATAAGACCATCACCAAGACTGCCTATTCAGTGAAAAATGAAAACTCATTTATTTTGTCCAGTTTGTTGTCTTCTGCGTCCTCATAAACAATAATTCAGAAAAAATATTTCTGTGAAGCTGTTCAGTCATCCAGCCCAAGGAATCGTCAGCCCTTAAATGAGTGGTGAAAAGTCATTACGTTATTCCGCTACAAATCATTTCAGGAAAAAGGAAAGCACCAGACTTCCGACAGTTTGTTCCTGATGAAGGTTCTGAAGTTGATTCTCCTTTTGAGTCCTGCTTCCTCTCATTGGTTCTCCATCATGCTCTTATGGCACTTTTCCACTGGCACAAGGAACCGTACTGTACTGCAAGCAAATCATTTTCCATTACAAAGTAAGCAACCCAAACCCGAGCCGAACCCGTTTTGTTCGATGGCAGGGCCGAAAGTGGGCCACAGCCAAGCTTATTGCATCACCGCTTTCTGATTGGTCAAAATGTCATCACAAGATGGAAAGAGGCCATCGTTTTTTTAACTGTCTGCACAAAAAAACAACAATGGAGATCCAAACTAACAACTGGGAAGTGGATGAAGTTCAAGCACTACTGTCTGTTTGGGCTGAAGATAAGTTTCAGTGGGAATTTTCTGTGACACTAACAAATTTATCTTTAACTCTGTGAGAAACGTGAAGGTGATCCAGGACATCACTAACAAGTTATCTGGGTTAGGTTTTCATCACACGGATAAAGGAATACAAAAAAATAAAAAATCAAACAAGACTATTAAAAAAATAAAAGATCACAATATTAAAAGCAGCTCTGACAGAAAAACCTTCCGCTGGTTCAACTCCATGTGGTTTTGGGAAAATGACTGGTCATAAACTGTGGGGGGAGAATTGCGCTGCTCATGCGTCAGAAACACTGTTACCGGATTGAGATACACTGAAAAAAATCAAAGCGTGCTGCAAATTCCGTACCATCGTAGTATGGTTTAGGGACAGCATGATTCCTTTATGCCTATGGAAAAGTGCCTTTTGAGTCCTGGTTTCTCTCAGCATTTCCCTCTCATGTTTTTGAAGCGTTTCTCTTTTTGAGTCCTGGTTTCTCTCAATACTTCTTCCTCAAGGTCTTTGAGGGGTTCTCCTTTTGTTTCTTGGTTCTTCAAAAAATTTTCTTCAAACTCTTCGAGTGTTTATTTATTTTAGGTCTGGGTTCTTCTCAGTTGTTCCTCCTCATGCCTAAAAGAGGTTATTTTTTTTACTCTATTTCTAAATGCTGACTTCTTCTAAGCTGTTTGAATTTAATTGAATTGAATTGAATTGAATTGAATTGAATTGAATTGAACTGAACTGAATTGAATCAAACTGAAATAATCAAGCTCAGGATGTTATGATGCTATCATAGTTTGGTTTGGGATTTCCACCATGAGATACAGTTCCAGACCTAATGTCCTAAGCCTTTCTCTCTCTCGTTCTTTTTATAATTCTGGAAAGAACATTATGATTTGCTTTTTTCAGACAGACATATTTTACCATCAACTCCCGATTCAGCGTCTCGGTATGCTGTGCTATTTTCCGTGCTGTTTTGAATGGGCTTAGTCTCTGTCCTTCTGTCACTGCCCCCCTGCTTCGAGAGGCCATTCCAATTTGCTCCACTTCCTCTACGCTCTCATGTCCATCAGTCTCCCCCATGCTGGCTCTGTCCAGACACAGGGACGAGGAAGAGAGAGAACGAGGGAGGGAGAGAGGAACATTCAAAGACTGCAAAACTGGCACCAGTGTCTTAGCACCCAGCCACCAGAATGCTTTGCTGATCTGAAAAGAGAAGGTGGGCGATTGGCAGGGTGGCACGGTCCAGTCGGCTGCCCAGGGAGCGATTGCAGTGATGCGTCAACAGTGTGTGCGCGTGTGTGTGTGTGGTTTGTGTGTGTATTTGTGTGGGATGCCATGATGATCAGTGAAGTGAGATGGTATTTTGCGTTGGCAGGGTGCTAATTCAATCTCAGCTTCGTCACACTGTCGTGGAATCATCGTATACATCAGAGGCTGGCCTCTCACACACCGTCTGGACTCTATAGCAAGGCATCCTCGCACACATGCTTCATTTCATCACAGGGATTTTACACTTTGGTAAACAACATCCCAAATAATAAACATGATGGACAGCATCCCTTTGTGATATTGTATAACAGCAGAAAGGACAGGGACATTGTCATTTATTTAAAAAAAACCCATAAAAATAGACTTCATGGCGTATTCCTATTGGTCTGTTAAACCTTTGTCGTTAATAAAGTAAAGCGGCCCCTTATAGTTACGCATGAACACACCACAGCACACAGTGAGAAATTCTGTCTCTGCGTTTAACCCATTCACCAAGTGAAGGAGGGGGCTTCCACCAATGAGAGCCCGGGGAGCAGTGTGTGGGGACGGTACCTTGCTCAAGGGTACCTCAGTCCTGGGATTCAAACCCACAACCTTCTGATTGCAGGGGCAACTCCCTAACCACTAGGCAACCAGCTGCCCCAATCCGACTTAAAATGTTTTTTTTTTAATTCATTTTTTATTGCTTTTGAGTCTTGGTTAATCTCAGCGTTTCCTCCTCGTGTTCTTGAAGCATTTCTCTTTTTGAGTCTTGGTTCCTCTCAGTGGTATAACATCAGAAAGGACGTACACATTTCTTAAGAAAAAAAACATGAAAATAGACTAAACTTTTGTATTTGTATTGTTAAACCTTTTATGTTAATGCAAAAAGGGTTTTTTTCTATTGGTTCATTCATCATGAAATTGTCACACAATGTAAAAAGCAGTTGGCACTATCAAATGGTGCCAAAAAATAAATTGGCTCCCTTATTATAGGGATTTTACACCAAAGTGAAAAACATCACAAACAACAATAACGCAACAGACATTAGGACAAACAGAAGAGAGAAACTGTCGGCTCCTGGGTGGTGCGATTGCAAGGAGACCACAAGTTTAATCCCTGGCGAAGCTACAACCATCCGTGGCCGAGAGTTCAAGACAACATAACTGGCCTCTCTCACTCTGGGTGGGTAGGATGGCCCTCCCCCTCCCCCATCGCTCAGTGATGCGAGCCAAAGCAGGGGTCTGTTAGCTGATGTAACAGAAATGGCAACCTTAAACTTTAAGCCAAACCCTAAACCTGATCTAAACTTAAACCTAACTTTAAATTTAAACCAAAACCTAAACCTGATTCTAAACTTAAAAGTAATCTCAAACTTTAAACCAAAATCTAAACCTGATCCTAAACCTGACCTTAAACTTTAAGCCAAAACCTAACCCTGATTCTAAACCTGACCTTGAACTTCAAGCCAAAATCTAAACCTAATCCTAAACTTGACGTTAAACATTAAAGCAAAACCTAAGCCTAATCATAATCTCAGCCCAAACACTCACCGTAATGCTAAACTAAAACTCAACCCTAAACCTAAACCCTCCACCTCCCTCTCTCTCTCTTTCTCTCTCTCTCTCTCTCTCTCTCTCTCTCATTGTAAAACTCTTGACCTCAAATTCTGATCAAAAAACAGCTTAGCGTTTAATTATTTCTTTCATTCTCTTTTTTTCTGTTTCCCTCCTGTTCATTCATTAATTCATTCATTTACTCATTCATTCATTCATTCATTCTCTCTCTCTCTTGTTCTCCATTCATCCTCTCTTTATTAAGTAATTAATGGATCACGTTTTCTTTTTTTGTCTCTCGCTTCACACTACTGCTCACTTTCATTTGTTTATTCATTGTTCATTCTCTTTCTGTGTGTGAATGTTAGTTTGTGTGTTTGTGTGTGTGTGTATGTGTGCGTGTGTGTGTGTGTGTGTGTGTGTGTGAGAGAGAGAGAGTTAAACAAAGAGAGTTAAACAGAGAGAGAGAGAGAGAGAGAGAGAGAGAGAGAGAGAGAAAGAAAGAGAGAGAGAGAGACAGACAGAGATGGAGAGAGAGTTGTGAGTTTTGTGAGTTGTACTGCAGACGGTGTTTTTGGGGCAATGTGTTTTGACCCAGTTAGTGTGTTCAGTGTGAAAGGAGCAGCTGCTTGAGATTTCACCTCCCTCTGAGCCTAAATCACCTCTTCAGAATTTGTGTGTGTGTATGTGTGTGTGTGTGCGGATGTGCGTGTATGTGTTCCTGTTTTCCTGTCTGTGTAGGTGTGTGTGTCTGGGTGTGTATACATTTGAGTGTATGTAGCTCCAGTTTATTGTGTGTGTGTGTGTGTGTGTGTGTGTGTGTGTGTGTGTGTGCATGTTCCTTTTTGTCTGTCTGTGTGTATATGAGTAGTGGTTTGTATGTCTGGGTGTGTATATATTTCAGTGTGTGAAGCTCTAGTTTATTGTGTGTGTGTGTGTGTGTGTGTGTGTGTATACGTTTGCATGTGTGTAGCGGTAGCTTATTGTTTGAGTGTGTGATATGTGTGTGTGGGGTGTGTGTGGGTTGACAGAACTTGAGATCTCACCTAGAGCGCCACAATGGTCAGAAACGCCGCTGCGTGTGTGTTAGATGATGAGATAAATTGAGAGCACCTGCGATCCACATAAAGATCTGTTCACACTTCAGAGTCCAGAGCACAATGGAACACCTTTATCTTTAGCTGTGACAGAAGGTTCAGTCTGACAGTGTGAAAATTATAACAGGGTGCCAGTCACTTTGCACACACACACACACACACACACACACACACACACACAAAGGCATAAAGAAATATATATATATATATATATATATATAGGTTTATATATATGTATGTGTGTATATATATATATATATATATACACACACACACGTATAAATGTATGTATATCATACTCAATAATGTGTGTGAGTGTGTGTGTGTTGATGGACATATAATACATTATGCATATAGGACACGTTATTATTACATATAGGTACTCAGATATGCATTATATATTATAAATGTGTGTGTGTGTGTGTGTGTGTCTTTTGTGTGTTCGTGGAAGTCCTACGCTGTGTCCCACACAAATCCCCAAATGTGTGAGCTACACCTCTAGGGGTGATGTTTGTTACTTCTAAGAAAAGACTGAATGCTTTATTTTCCTATATCACTTTGGGCTATAAATACACGGCTAGCCACTTTGTGAATGAGCGGTAAAAATTAGACGTGTCCACAAAACTGCGGAGGAAATCTAGCACTTTCTTACTGCTCATTTGGGTTCTTTATTCAGAAAACAGGGGACCTCACGGAGTCCGCATTCTGAATAGCTGGCAGTGTGTACCGCGCTAGCCTGTGAATGACGCACTTCAGCTATCAGTGTATATACAAATATGGTGCTTTCTCGCACGACATAATTTAGGATTCCACCTAGGCGTGAAATTTGATGTTCACTGGGTTTGTTTTTCTGTCAGTTCAGGACAGAGAGAGCCACACAGGCTTTATTTATCCTGGTCGTGAAGCGGGGTGGTGTTTGGATGTTCTGTTTTATTTATTTAATTTGTATTAAATGAATGTATAATGTGTCCAGAGTGAGGATGTTTTCTTTTTATTCACCACCTGCTCTCCTCTAGTGCTTCACGGGACTTTATGACTAACTAACCAGCTGTAGATTTTTTTCCATTTGTCACTGTTGCACCAAAACCTTGCATTTACGGATGAACCAAATATATCCTTAACTTTAATACGCATTAATGTAAGAAGATCTTACACTTTACAACTTTTAAGAACTTTAAAGGGCCCATGTATCCCATTTTTCTATTATTTTTTTCTTACTCTGAGATCCACTTGGGTGAATTTATGAACCAAAACAGTCATAAATTATTTTTACATGACCATTTCTCACTTTCAGAAGTAAACAGGCTTTTCCCAGACCATACCTTTAAGACTGATATATGTAAATGAGCTCTGTTCTGAATGGAGGCCTTGTTTTGTGCCTCTCTGAAGCAGTCTGGATCTAAACACTCCTTATACTTTCAGATAGTGTGAACAGGTGGGGCTAACAGGTGAGTATATGTTAACTTGCTGGGTTTTTGTCACATCACAAAAGAGTTGATCCAAAAATGGAGCAGTTTTTGCAGCTTAGTTCTTATATACGGAACATGCAGAGAATGGTACATTCTAAAATGGTAAAATCATACCTTTTGAAACTTTAACAATGTTTACACAGTACATCAAACAAACAAGTGGTTTTGTTTAATATGGGCCCTTTAATGTGGATTATTATTATTATAATTATGTAACAAGATTTTAGATCTATTTTTATTCACCTGTTCACCAGTAATAGAACATCAACACAATGATGTGTGAAAATAAGTCTCCAACACACAAGCCCCCCTATACACACACACACATACACACACATACAGATTTTGAAAATGCTTCCCTTAGCTATTAGTGTTCTGGCTGACAGCAGATCCTGTCATTCTATTAAAATCCTGTCAAACGGCTACAAAAGGTTTTTTTGGAGACTGGAGGGTCTAATAAAGCAGTGGAGTGGGTGTGCGATCTATTTTAGTGGTTAAATAGTCACACGTCAGGCCGAATGTGCGGTTACCTGCGACGTCAGTAAGGGATTTAAACTAACTCTAAGAAGTTGTTTCTGGCTATATCAGTACATGCAGTCACTTAGGGCTCCCAAATCACCAGAGGGCCTTGAGAACTATTATCTTAACATCTGGCAACAAAATACAGTGAGTCCACAGTTTCAAAAGTTCCAGCAGTTGTAAGGGGCACCCCGGTGGTCTAAAAAGAGCAGATAATGCAAGTTTACATTTACATTTACGGCCTTGAGCAGACGCTCTTATCCAGAGCGACGTACATCAGTACATCAAGTAGTCCACATCTGTTCTTCAACCTGTAAAGCTAAACTCAAATCAACATCTGCTTTTAACCAAGTTACTGCCAGCTAAGATACACACCTTAACAAACCCTGTCGAAAAAAAGTCAGAAGTTAAAGCAAAAATAAGGAAGCCATGGAGTTAGGAGTAAAGATTTTTTATTTTTTTTTTAATGAATATTGGGAAGAAGAAATGAATAAGCGACAACAAGAGGCCTAGTTAGTCACCAAGGTGCTCCTTGAAGAGGTGGGTCTTCAGACGACATTTGAAGACAGCGAGTAGAGATGACCAGAGATTGGATGAGTAACTTCATTGCTTTCGTGGTGAGAAAGGGTCGGATTCTTCTGATGTTGTAGAGGAGGTATCTGCATGTCCTGGAGAGGTGGTCAACCTGCGGCAAGAAAGACAGATCTTCATCTAGCTTAACACTAAGATTTCTTACCTTCTTTGAAGGGTCGATAACCGAGTTCCCAACAGAAACCATGAGGTCGTGGCTTGGTGATGGACTTCCTTTGATGAAAAGCAGCTCAGTCTTGCTGGGATTCAGCTTGAGGTGATGGGCCGCCATCCAAGAGGAGATGTCAGCCAGGCAGTCTGAGATGCGAGTTGAGACCTGATTGTCACTGGAGGGGAAAGAGAGAATAAGCTGAGTGTCATCTGCATAAAAGTGCTAGGAAAAAACCATGTGAAGCTATTACATCCCCAAGAGAACCAGTATATAGAGAAAAGAGAAGCGATCCAAGGACTGAGCCCTGTGGTACACCAGTGGACAAACTTCGTGGAGCACACTGAGACCCTTGCCATGCTACCTGATACCTCCAGTTGTCAAGGTAGGATGTGAACCATTGCCAGGCTGTGCCCGAGATCCCAAGGTTGGAGAGAGTTGCCAGGAGGATCTGATGGTTAACTGTGTCAAAGGCTGCAGAAAGGTCAAGAAGAATAAGAGCAGAAGACAGGTTGGCTGATCTAGCTGCATGAAGTTCTTCGGAAAGTTGAAAGGTCTCCAAGCAAAGGTCAAACACAAGGCACTAAAATATAAAATTATAGGGTTAAGTTGAGGATCTATGGGGGGACGCACCATGTTGAATGTCTCTTAGAGCCCTTAAATGTTCAGAATCAGAGTCAGACTTTATTGATCCCGGAGGAAATTTCTTATATTTCGACTGCACAGACACAGAGAGACACAGAGACAAAAACAATATAAAATATATACTCTAAATAAAATCAAATAACAATCTGTAGAAAATACTTGTGAAATTCAGTATGCTAATATATACAAATGCTGGAGATATATACTATAGATGAATAACTAACAGTTAAGTGAATTACTAGTAACACACATAGTGGTTAGGAGTCTGTTATTGTACATAGTAGAGATCAGTAGTAGATCAGTTAAACTGACAGTAGTGATATTCCACATACTAAGACTATTGCACATAATAATAATAAGATATAGCACATAATGAAATGCTTTTGCACCCATTAAGAAAGGTGCACATGATATTACACATTGTATGACTATAGTATATAATATTAATAATGATATTGCACATAATGATAATGTTTTAGCACCCGATAAGAAAATTGCCTGGTATTGCACATGGTAGACTATTGCACAGTCTTGCTACTAACTGTTAGCTTAGTGCTAATTTGGGCCTGAAACATTTCTCAATAAGAAATATGTCAAACCTCTTCAGCTCTTCAAGGAAACATGCCCATAACATTCTTACAATAATGCATATCTGTCCTTTGTGTTCTTGATATTGCAAAACACTATTTAATCAATACAATTGAATTTGTTGCCCACTGATCCTTTTTCTTCCTCTCTTTCTGTCTCTGGTTCCTCAGATCTTCTCTTCATGTTGCGGCTAAAAGGCAGGTGGTGGGGTAAATCATTTAGCTGCATTTTGAACAGGATGAGAGTCGATGTCACCAAGAGAGCGATCCCAGCGTGATCCCATTCAGAGCCGCATCGCCCGCCTCAAGCCACAAGAAATGAGTGTGTTATCTCCATCTCTGAAGTCTCGCTTTGATGGCTGTCTTATTTCCTGTCTGCCTGAACAAGCAGCTCCAATCCCCCATAAACTCAAGTGTGTGTGTGTGTGTGTGTGTGTGTGTGTGTGTGTGTGTGTGTGTGTCCACAGAAAGGTCGTAGTGGAAATAGGATTGTATTCATGAAGTTTGTGATGATCTAATACATCTGTATTAATAGATCATATCTCCACGATGCTTACTTCAACAAGGTCACATAGTCTCTTTATTTATCGCTTTATTGCTAATGTTATTATTGGAACCAGACGGAAATACATATTGATTTTTCAATCATTTCATAAATGATCATTTTTCAAAGGCCTAATTTAATGGCTCCATGCCACAAACACAGCAAATGGAAAATTGTCATCATATGGCAAAACAGCTCCTAATATGGAAGTTCCCCTGGTTTGAGTTGATGCTCGAGGTCTCAGGCATCATGCTGAGCTCTGTTTGGTGTTCCTATGTCACGTAGAACCATAGTTATTGTCATTTAAAGAACATGTAATAATAATAATAATAATGATGATAATAATAAGAACCGCTACTGAGGTTTTAAAAATGGAGTCACATAAAAATTCCTATAAAGAACAAAAATGAACAATTTTCTTTTATTTTAGGTCTTAGAAATAAACAGAAAAAACACAAGATCTTTGAACCCGGGAGAACTTTCAGGATAGTCTCCGCCCATAAGTGGGTGGGGAAAACCCGCAGAGGGAGGAGTCCGGAGAGCGGCTGAGTGGCGGCGCGCTGAGAGAAAGAGCAAACACCAGTTTTAGACTGTTTTACACCGTTTATATTTACTGAAATTTTACTGATACACTCTGAGTTCTAATGGTTATGTTCAAAAGTAGAGCTACATTCATACATTCCCTCCTAAAAGGCTTTTAGCTTGGGTGCACAGTTCAAAAACTTCAGCTGATTTGGAACTTCTGAGGTTCTTTGAACATCCTTCATGTTTCTTTTAAGATCATCCACTAAAAGGCTTTTGGAAATCCAGAGAGTCCTTTTTGTTATTTTCATCATAAATGGTGTAAAACCAGGAGAGAGAACAGTGAAGCTGTTTAAGCGACATTTACATTGAAAGACATCGATTGTCATTTATTTTTAAGGTGATCTCAAGTTGAATGGACTGAAAATGATATGAATCCGGTTTTGAGAATGCAAAGTATATTTTAGGTCATTTTTCAGACCTGAAATATGGGGTTTGAAATTATGTGAGTGTGTGGTGAGTTTGTCTGGGTATAAGGAGGGAATGGTCATCTGAAACTATTTATTTGATGACCAGCCACAATCTCTCTGAATATCACTGACCTTTACTGCTGACTCACAGAAAAACTTTTCTATTTCAGAAATAACTTTAAAGACACATTAAAAATACATTCAAATGCTTCCCAGAAGAATAAAAACAATCACAAGGTTATAACAATAACAGAAATGAAACACTGATTAAGAAATAAAAGAAGAAAAAAACAACAAAGATGAGTCAAGCAAAGACTTTTAATACCTGAAATAATAAAATTCTTAAAGAAAAACCAAATAAAAGCAGTAAAATAGGGGCCTTGACCCTTGCTTCACATCATGTTCTCTTTTGTGGCAGTTCTAGGACTTCTGGATGCTCCTGTTGAGCACATATGTTACTGTATACTGCACTGCACTCATGTCACATTTTGTTTATTTAGACTTTCATTGAAAGCTACACTTTAACCACACGCAAGTTGGATCTGTTTGTTTTGGTTAAGTCAGAATAGCAGATCCAGTCTCTTCCTCTCTTACTGTAAGTGCCATTTGCCTGTTGGGCATTACGTTGCACGAGAATTTGCAGTGATCGAAAAATAAGCCCAAAATATTGGTCATGAGCACTGACATGTTGCTTCAGGATAATGTGACAACATGGCAAGGTAAGGCAAGTACATTCATGTGTTACATAACACGTTTTAACATATGAAGACAATAGGAAATGGAAGCTTTGAGGAAGACAAAATGTAGAACTCTAAGAAAAACCTCATGTGCAAAGAAAAACCCCCACAAGAAGTCAACATATGAAGTGTGTAACACAAGACCTCCATAAGCCAGAGCCATTTGGTGGTCTGATGAAAAGAACAATGTGTATAACTTTTAGAAGATGTTCTTCAATAGCGCTGTTAAAACAAATTCATTGATACTTTGAAATAAGAGAGACAGATTTTGTTCTGTTTTACGGACTGTTCTCGATTAAATTTCCTTCTCCCTACAGAAACATAACCCTCTGTATCTGAGAAAAGAAAACAGGTATGAGGATTGAGGTTTGAAGTTGCTATTTAACTGTTTTCTGAAGGGGATTCCTGATGTTTAATCAAAGCATAATGATTACAAGGTCAGTAATGAAAAGGCCTTGTTTGGATAGCGGCCTAGAAATATTTCAGCAATCAGCTGAAAACGCTGTTGTTGGCAACATGCAGAATTTGAGGGGTTTTGTTCTTCTGGCTTTTCGGAAACAATGGAAGGTGAAGTTCTACGCTTCAAAAAACAGTCAAACTTTCAGTTCTTTAAAAGTCTTGTTATGTTTAATGCAGGAAACACTGTAGAGTATGGCATTTGGGTTATTATAAAAATCCATGAATAGAAAGGTCATTTTAGCCCTTAGAACTCAGAGTATATCAGTAAACTCTGATTTCAGTAAATACAAACGGTGTAAACAGTCTAGAACCGGTGTTTGTTCTCCTACACGCTCGCTGTTTGCTGCTCTTTCTCTCGGCACGCCGCTGCTCGGCCGCTCTCCAGAGCCCCTCCCTCTGCGGGTTTTCCCCTCCCACTTGTGGGCGGAGACTATCCTGAAAGTTC
>JBBPCZ010151062.1:0-35000 GCA_037974445.1 Brycinus macrolepidotus | reverse complement strand
AGAGGATAATGCGGAAATGCCGATTAGCATTCCACTGACTGCATGGCTAAACCCTCCTAGGCCTTGTTCAGTAATACACTTGCATGTGTGATTTCTGACACTGCAATATACACTGTTTTCTAAAATAAATGTTGATATTGATTAAAAGATGCAATTTTTTTTTTTTTTTTTTTTTTTTTTTGCGTGGTTCAGATTCGGATGCTACGACACTCCATAACAATTGGTAGCTCAGAATAATCCCACTTTGAATCTCCATCTGGGCAACTTCTGCTGTGAGAAGTTTTAAATGCTCAACGTTAATATAATGCCGACAAGTAACATCATCAGGAAAGGGCTACATGGAAAAGTTCCGTGGAAAAATCCTGACAGTCCAAGAAAGGGTTCAAATGGATGTTTCCACTTGGGTGAAATTTCCCAGTTCCTGCTGGGTCATGAAGTCACAATACTGTATTAAAACTAACTCCACCATGTGGAGGCTGTGCTTTTGTTCTTTGATCCGATTAGTCAGCAAACACTCAAGACATGGGCTCAACTGCTGCGAGCCTGGAGCTCTCTGCACAAAAGGTGGAAGAACCACCATACAATGTGACCCTCACCACCAACACCACCCATAGCTCATGCAGGTCTAATTGAGATTACTTGAAAAACAAAACTATTTAAGGCGAATGTGTGTTGCTTAGGTGATCAACTAGGAAAATGTGTCTAAGCTACCATTTATGAACTGTTAGACACATTGGCTTTGGAGCTCCAGTGCAAAATGAAAGAAGCTACCTTTCACAGACCAAAAGTGTCCCAAACTACATTTGGGATGTACATTTTTCCTGTGATGGTAAGGTGAAGAGCTTAGCGGTTAATAAATAAAAAAAAAATACAGGAGAGAGACACACAGTGGTTGTGTGTTTTTTCTTCTGCGGGCCTAACATTTTCTTTTACAGTCCCTTAAGTTCTAGCTATTGACTGGGTAGGTGTGAGATACAAATTAAAGTGCTGTGTAATTATTTTGGGTAAAATAAGGGTAAACACCAAGATAGTCTGACTAAATTATACAGGAAAAACTGAAAAGGTACTAGATATTCAGCAGATGAACATATTAAAATATCTCAGTAATATCTGGACAACTATATAGAATGACAAGGGGTCAGTAGAAACACACTCATATGCACTAAAGTTTTACCATATAATTACATTTTTAGCAGATATTACATGTTGTAAATGAATAGTAAAGACCAGTAAAAAAAAAACATTAAGGAATGTCACTTTTACAGTCTATATCTAAGCACATTATTAGGGTATTTAGATCTAGACGGTAACAGAAAGTAATGGGGCATTTGTTAGCTTAATATCTACAAATGTATTCAACATTTCAGTGTCATTTAGACTCCCATTATCTTACCCAAAATAATAATAAAAGGTACCATCATATGACCCAAAAGGATGATCTAGTACTTTAAAGTTTATACCTCACATTTACCCAGTTACCTAGAACTGTAAAATGAAGCGTGACCGAAAAACATCAACTTCCGGCCTTTGTCCTCGTTTGTTGTCGTTGAAGCCTTGTCAGAAAAACCGCAGCGTCCAAATGCATGAGTGTAAGACAACTACAGCGCTCGAATCAAATCAGCCCAACACACACACAGACACACACACACACACACATATACACACACACATACACCTCAAGCCAGGCAGAAGAAAGTGCTTTAGTGCCTTAGGCAAAGAAGAGTGTAGGGAGAGAGAGAGAAAGAAAGAGGTGGATGGGGGGGGATAATACAGTATTTCCCTGATAGGATGGTAAGGAAACACCACCCCACACTGTGTCCTACAGCACAGATCACTACAAAACAACACTCTGTTTTCTCCTGTTGTCATCTTTTCTTTTTCTCCTCTCGCCTTTTCTAGTTTGGTCCATTCCTTTCCCTCTTTATCCTTTTCTCTCTTCACTCTGATAACTTCCCTGGACATGACATTTGCTCGGTCCACCTGTGTTTAGTGCTGTGTTTAGTGTCACGGTCACTCAGTTAAACCTGATTTTTTAGTTTACAACTTTAGCTGCGAGGATAACATTGCTAATAAACACTAGAATTCAATGGTCACCCAAACAATTTCCACAAATACAACCCCAAATCTTCCATCAACCCAACAGCTGCCTGTAGAAGTTAAGGTTAGTTCATTTTATGATTCATATTGTGCCCTAAACCACGTCTACAAGTCTGATCCACCTTAATGAAGAGCTGGATGGAGTTTGATTGGGTGGAAGTTTAGAAAAGTTCTGGGGATCCATTTGCAGTGCATGGAAAACATGCTAAAGTATCCCTTTAATGTGTTGTTGTCTATCACTGTTTTTGTCCCAAGTCATACATGTAGTGATTCACAGAGGGTAAAAGAGGGCACTGACAAACAATACACTGTCTGATGTGATTATGGCCACACACACACACACACACACACACACACACACAAACTCCTGCCTCCTGCCTTGGTACAGTTTTCACAGTCTTCTGTATGAGTGTGTGAAAATGGTGCAGTGTTAACCTTAACGTGATCCATCATACAAGCATTGAAAGTAATGAAAGTTTTTAAGAGAAAGGTGATGGAAAGCAGCCATATTTCCACACAGTGTCACACATTTCCATGTTTTCATCATCCTGGGGACATCTGGTCCCCACGAAGAGCTCTCTCTCACACACACACACACATACACACACACACACACTCTCTCACAAGCACAGGCTGTTAAGCATGGCCTGCTAGACAGTCTGACGCTAATCACACACGGGTGGCATCATAACAGCATTCCCCTAAGAACCAGTGTCCTCTCATAGTTTTTTTCACTGTTCAGTGCCTCTAATCACAAGATGGACAATGTCTTGTCATTGGAGGCCTTTCTCCTTGAACAGTCCAAAATCTGGAGAGGAGGAGGTTGGCTGCCAAAGCAGTGGAATAGGCCCGTACCTTAAGTAGATGTGCTCCAGTCTCACATTTAAATAATATTAAATAGACTCGCTTATGTGAGTTCTGACCCTATATGACACACTGCTGTTTTAAAAATGGACAAAAGACTGGCTTCGAGATGTGGTCGCTGCTACTGTTTATGGTTTTTTAGCCTTCATACTTTTTGGAGTGTGTCCAATTTCATTAAAAGCTTGTTAGTGTCTTGATTTGTTATACCTGCTATTAAATGTTTAAACACAATGCTGATTCAGAGGTACAGGATTACCACTGACCATGGTGGAGGTCCAGTGTGTCAGCGAGTGTGTGTGGTGCTCACTGGTCTGCTGGTTCATAGCAAGACATCTCTTGATCCCCAGTTAACGAGCCCTCGCCCACACTTGCACTGATAAGTGTGTGTATCTCCGCAAGTGCAAATATGTGTGAAAGTCTGCGTATGTGGGTGTGTGAAGTGTTAGCATTGAATTACCTTTGCGCGACTGAGGTGTGAAATTGCTTTTGCTTGATTCACCCTTTAAATACACCAACTCAAGGTGGTCAATAAAGTGGGAAGTGTGCTCTGACCAATTTAATATCCCTATGCATTTGAGAGGGGGAGCATGTGGGTCATTCAAAGATGCTCTGAAACAACTGTACCCTGATCTGGTCATTTAAAATCTAAATGTTAACAAAACATGTAGTCCAGAACCAATCTGGGTTAGTCCCATGCATGAAAATCCAGGGGCTAGCTCCTGCTCAGACACAACGTGGCCAAACGCAATGACAAAGTCACCTTGACTGTATCTCTGACAGTTGGATGATTAATGGCCAAAGCTTCAATAAGACGTCCCGTCTGCTCGTCTTGTCAGGCTGGCTCGTGAGGGGTTAAAGGAGCCGTTTATCAAAAATGCTAACGTGGTTAATGATGAATGAAAGCTAGCGGGCTTCATTTAGCATATTCTCATATGGGTGATCCTAACTGGCCCCCAGCTGGCATTCATTCATCATGGGTGATGTTAGCATAGCCTAGTGTGTTATTTCTATGCTTCTCCCAGGCCAAATGACTTCAGATGGGTCTGTCTTCTGTAGGAGTCTCTCTGTAGGGGGGAATCACGCGTAGATAATTAATCACAGTCAAATGTTAAACCGTTCTCTGGAGTATGTCCACTGGCACCGCCACTGGGTCCAAGACTATTAGTGTAATTTGTGTTCAGATATCAGGTCTCCACTTACATAACAGACTTGATGTGTTTACCACACATAGACTTTACTTGGACGGGCTGTCCAGGTACATTAACAGCCACCAGAGTATATTTTTGTTAATGCAAGGGAATGATGCCATCCACGATCCCCTCATTCACAAGATGGAACCTCAATGACGTAAAAATTCACCCTGCATTGTGAATATGCATTGTGCCAACAGAACCTTGAAGAAACATGATCAAAAGTGATGGCCTTATTCACAAGATACAAACATTAACCCCTCATTAAAGCTGGAGGGACAACTTTCTGGACACAGATTGTCAATAGGGATCCGGTCACATTAATGTGGGACGAACGGTCATCTCCAAAAAGAACCAGGTTTGGGAACCACTGCTCGAGCCCAGTGGTCACCAAAACCTCCAGGAGATCTTGTGTTCTTTGACTCCAGTTATTCTGCCTCATAGGATTCAATGAACCTTGATTACCTGGGTAGGAGTTGGCTTGGAAGCTGGGGCCCACTGCTCTTATCTGAAGCTTCTTTAGGATAACCTCAATCTGCCAGGAGAGGCTGCCCCAGGCTGGTGGGCTAATAACAGAAAGGCTTTTTTTTGAAGGAGCCGTGATTCCGGCTGGCCTGTGAGCATGTGTCCCGGCCCATGGTGAATCACATTAAGAAGAATGTCAGGCTTAACACAGACTCCTTTCATCCTGCCATGAAGAACAGAAAAGTTCTCCTTGGTTTGAATTTGTCTCCAGGCTTCATATGGCATTCTGTTGCCGCTGAAAATCCCAGGGCAAAATCACTGCCATAGGGTTCCTGGGTAGTAAACAGAACGAGAAAAAAACTTATTTTTTTATTCTTAAATTTGAAGAAAAAAAATTGGAGTGAATGTACATGTGAATGTGTATGTGCGGCTTTTCCGACAAGCAGTTCTGGTCTCTAATGTGCTCCTGCGAGGATTCGGATCCATGGAGGAGGCGTGCAAAGCGATATTTCAGAGCAACAGTGAGCGAGAGAGAGAGGCTTCGTTAGACTGCCTCTGCCTGCCTTGGGTTCTGCATATGAATAAATAAAAAAGGCTTGATGGGTGGTCGCAGAAGCTGTAGATAGTGTTCAACAGCAGGAACGCAATCATGGTCTGCCTCGTCAAGATCTCAACAGAGAGGCAAGCAAACCTTTAAAGATCAAGATCCATAAAGAAAAACTGACAGTGGCTGCGCTTAGTGTATATTAACCCTCCATAATTGCAGTAATTGCCAGCACGTAAAAAGTAACATCCTCAATGATCACAAAAACAGCATTTTATCACCTGAAGAACATCTACCAAATAGGCAACACAAAGAGACTGATGCACACTATTGTGCATACTATTGTGCATCAGGCTAGACTACTGTCACTATTGTTTTGGTCTATCATAGAATATGATAAATTAGCAATGATTAATTCAAAACGCTGCTGCATGAGTGCTGACTAAGACCAAGAGAAGAGTTTTTACAATGGTCACCTGTTCGTACTGATTTAAAAATTCTTTTATTAGTTCATAAGGGTCTACATGGCCTTGAACCAGACAAACTTCCAGAAATGCTCTTGGTTTATGAACCAGGAAGGACCCTCAGATCCTCTGGTTCTGAAGTCCATCTGAACATCTTACATTTTGTCAGTCACTTGTAAAGCACATGATTCAATGTAAAGCACTCTGAATTGCAGTTTGATTTGTTTGAAAGGTGCTGTATGAAAGTTTAATTGACTGATAATGCTTATCAAGCTGTGCTTAAATAATGCTTAATGAGTCTGCAGAATAAAACAATTTCTCAACACAACATACATCCATTATCTGAGCTGCTTATCCTAACCAGGTCATGGGGGCTGGAGCCTATCCCAACAGTCATGGGGTGAGAAAGGAGAGAAACACTCAAGACAGGTTCACAGTCCATCGCAGGACACAGAGACAAGAACAAACACAGTCCAACCTAGGGTCTATTTAGCATCTCCAGTCCACCTGATGTGCACTGCTTTGGACTTCAGGAGGAAACTGGATCTCCTAGAGAACATTCAAATTTCACACAGAAATGCCCCTTGATAGGCCCAGGTGGGAATCACAACCAGGATGTGCCACCCTCAATGTAATATTATTTTTAGTAGTAAAAGCCATCCAGAAACAAGCAAAATAATGAGCATGAGAATTATACAACATATTGACTAAATTAAAGATGATTTCAGCTGCCAGGAAAAGTCTGAACACCATCTCCAACTCCTTTTCTTCACTGGCTAAATGAAAATACGTCCCCTATAGAAAATGAATGTAAATTTGATATACTTACATTTCTATTTGCTTTGCCAAGTTTAACACATTGGAAGAAAAAATGTCTCCATTTTATGTTTTGTGTTTTTTTGTACATCATATGTGAAAATACTTTTAATGAAAAGAAAATGTTTTTTCATTGTTCCAATGATTCTTCTGGCTTCATCACTTATTTAATTTGAATCCCTTTTGTCACTTATGTTTAACCATATTCACTGAATATCACTGTGTTGTACAATTCATTAATATTTTAGCCTGAGTGAGATGTTTAAGCAATGCTGTTCTGTAAGGGGCACTTGAAGGTTCAAGGCCTTCTTGATATACTAATGGATAGTCATCTACATGTACAAGTGTACATGACCTTAGTGTTTCTGAACGACTGTCTGGGAAGTGATGTGGTTGCACAACATCACCTTACCTAAGCCTTAAGAGATGTCTGCAACCTCCCCAATCTCCCAGTGGCTGGTGGCCCATATTTCTTGACTGGTGATAACAAGCATCGTCTTAGTAATACAGAATGGCCAGGGGACGATGTGAGAGGTCCTTTGTTAGTTATTAGCCAATAAAAAATGACCCTATATGACCTTGAGTCCATCGCCTGTGTCAGAAATGTCCAACTTCGGGGTTCTTGGAGCAATTATACTCATTGCCTTTTATTGGTTGTTGTATTGTATCATCACTACTTTGTCCTTGCAAAATGCCCTTCCAGGCTAGCAGTCCTGAAGCTTGGAGAACATAGTGAAACAAAGTGGCGGTGTTGCTGCCTGTTTGGTCTGTTGACTCATGCTCACGCTGTGCCATCAGGAGTTTGGATACACTGCTGAGATCATGAGCACTTTCTGCAATCTTCAGGTTACAATAACACACACACACAAAACAGAGCATTACACCTCACTGAATGCCAACTTTATGATGTAAGAACCAAAAGGAACCAAAAAACTATGACTGCTATAAAATGAAGAGCTGTGCTCAGAAACGGGACAGAACCAGGTGACTCTGAAAAATAAATTATTCTAGAATAGAATGGTCAAAATAATTGTAGAAAAGAGTAGTACTAGAATAGAACACCAGAACAGTTCTGCCATATTATGAAAATGGCTCGCTAACACACCTCATTCCTGCTCCTTGCAATGCTCTGAGGAGCTTATGGACAGAACTTCTGAAAGAGTAATCAGTGTTAGATCAGAGCTATGTTTGCGTTTAACATAAATTTGAAGCTTGAAAACAAGCTGTAGGTGACTTCTACAAGGGCTTGAACTCAAGGTTAGCCTTATTATTAGATATTATCATTAGTGTGATTGCGTCAGCTATCAAACTAATGTTCTTCTTAAGTTATTATTATTATTTTTATTCCACCCACTTCTGGTGCGCTTCTCGTTGGAGCCCGTATTGAATTTTGGCAAAATTCCAACATCAATAAGTCTGTTAATATCTGGTGTGTTGCGCTTGTACACAGCAAATTGATCAGATGATCAGGAGCCTAGTTTTGATCGTTTGTGGTTAAATTTCCTTCGTAATGTATGGGAGAGATAGCAGTTGGATGAGTTGCCTTATGAGTCTATATGGGAGAGATAGTGTTGTGAGCATTGTGATATCACACCTATGGTGCCTGCAAAGGACAAAACACAAAATGCAGAGCAAAACACACAGAAAACTCTCAAATGGACTTCAAAACACTAAAACTCAGGTCAGTTATTTAAAAAAAAAGATGAGTGTCCCTGCTTGTTATGGTTTAATTAAAAATAATCAGCCTGTGAATGCTGCTACACATTCAGCTGTTTTCACCCATAAATGGCTTGGTAAGAGCCAGCGAATTCCCGCACATTTCCCGCCCCCCCCCACCAAGAGACGTTCTGCCTTCTAAGAAAATATGTACAATCACATATTTGTTAATCAAGACCTAAACCGAACCCTGCGGGTTACGGGTCAACCTGCACATCAAAAAAACTTGAAACATATATACTTTCTTTAATTAACCATCAGTTTAGATATTTTTGATAGGGCGCAACAATGTAGTAACTCTCAGCAAAAGCCCAGCGGCATGGAAGCCGTATGTTGCTATAGACACCACAATATAAAACCTACAAGAAGCTACAGAGTCACATAATTGATCTGGTAGGCTACAGAGAGTTGAGCGGACGACTGAGGCATTTTGGAGCTACAGACCCATCCGAACATGAGGAGGACCACCACTGAAGTACCGGGAGAAGCCTCATACTTTGCCTGAACTCCTGGTTTTAGTGTTACCCAAAGAACTGAATACTAACTTAATGAACGGGTACTTGAGTATTTGAATTACTTGGATCAGCCCTGTAAATACATTATTATAACAGAGCCTAATGTTTGAAATTCTGATGTTTCGCTCTGGGACAGACACCAATCAGGCCACCAATCAGCAAATGACATCAGCAAATGCCTATTCCTGCAGGCCACCATTCTCAATTCCAGGGATCCAAGTTCTGTCCCAGCTCAATCAGCACCCTGTGGCTCCATCTACTTCTGCTAACAACAGGCTGACTATAAGTAGCTGCTAATCTGTCTTTGTTCACTATCACTCTCTCCCCCCGGAGCATGGGAATCAGAGGTGGGGGTGAGGCTTGGATGCAGCAGAATGAATGGATAAGAGAGTGATGCGCTGGCATTTGTTTTCAGGGCGAGATTAGCCGTGCACCAGATGAAGCAAAAGCCTATTTTAGATCAAATCAACACGTCACCACTATTATGCTAAGGCGATCGACATGTCGTGGTACAGCAAGGCTTTATTGCACCCGTATATCCGTTGTTGTACTTTGGCATCAGTTCCATCTGCTTATGTGGAATGCTTTGATGGTGAGAGGAACTGTCATTCATGTTCAGTCCCATAAGCTTAGCCATAGGTGTTCATTAACGCCTAAGCATCAAGCTACTCTCTCTCTCTCTCTCTCTCTCTCTTCCAGGTGACCCCCCCGCCCAATCTTTACACTACGCCTCTGCGACCAGCCAGCTGTTTCACAGCCTCTGCTGGAGAGTCAGAGAAGACCATCTCCACTCTACTTCGACCTACTCCACCAGACAAGCCAATAACCAAGAGTGGAAAATGGCTTTTACCAATTTCTGCATAGTTCAGTGGTTGAGATCCACTAGGTTTTTTCTCATTTTTGGTAACACTCCACTGAAGGTCAACATTTGTAAGATATGTACGTAAACCTTTCTGACGTAAACATACTTAAGCTTTTATAAAGCCTTATTCCAACAAACGTCAGGTGACTAAAGCAGCCTTTATAACAGAATCATTAATGTTCATGAAGGAGTCATAAAGTGTTTCAAATACTGGCCTTCAGGAAAGTTTACAAGATGTTATATGTTAAGGAGGCTTTTAGTTTGGGTCGTGAATGTGAAAACTCAAAAAACAAGCAAAAAATATGTACCTTAAAGCAAAATTTCTAATAGTAATAGGATCTAGTGCAAATGAACTGTTCTGGCTGTTAAAAACAGATTGTAACATACATTGACACATAAAAAGCTTGTATGCATCAGTTTGTTTCTGTGACTCTTTTGATAAAGAGTTTTGAGAAATAAAAACTGGTTTGTAACTTTGTTTGATGGTTAATCTAACATGTAGGGCCAGGCCCTCAGTCCAGCTAATGAAGCCCTAACCACTGGGGCGAGCTTACTTGGGTGCATCTACCTAGATAACAAGAGGAAACATTTTCTGTTGCGCACTTCAAGATTTTAAGTCACTACCTTCCAAGCAGAATAACAATATAAGGGGATTATTACAATACTTCAAATGCAAGAACTATGGTGATTTTCTTGGTACCAGGAAATCGTTAGACCTTCTCTGAAGGTTTAGAAGGCTCTCAGGGTTTCCACCAGATGTGAAGAGTAAAGGGAGTTAAATAGAAGACAAATTGGAAGAACACTTGAAGTCTTTTACACTCACATACACATTTGAGTGTTGGATTAAAAGCTTCGGAACCACTTGCTAAAACTGTGCCAGGTTTCCCCTCTACCCACTAAA
This sequence comes from Brycinus macrolepidotus, assembly GCA_037974445.1. NCBI lineage: Eukaryota > Metazoa > Chordata > Actinopteri > Characiformes > Alestidae > Brycinus > Brycinus macrolepidotus. The sequence continues at coordinate 24,566 of JBBPCZ010151062.1, read as the reverse complement.
CCACAATCATTCATAGCGATATAAAGTATTTCGGAATAGTGCGGAAGTGTTCAGTGAAGGATGGCTGGGACACTTCGACACAGATACCAGCCAGAAATATGCCTTCAATAATGCACAAGTGGTAAATAAAACATGGCTGCCAGCCTTTACCCCCAAATGAAATGCCTTTATGTAACATTAAGTCAAGCGGTGAGTAATCGTCGGAGTCACTCTGGATATCCGCAGCGGCCCGAACCATCTGCAGTCAGGCTGGACTGTTTTATGGGTTTGAAGAAGTGGAGGGAAAAGTCTTCCTCATGGAGCTGAAATGGAGCTGAGGTTTGGTCCATGACACTATCAGGATAATCACTGTTTACATGGAGTTGCAAATGAGAAAAACACATTGTGTAATACATACAATACATTACACAGATATACACTAGAAGTGCACAATATATCGTCTGTTCATCGGTATGGCAATATCTGTCTCTCCAATAGGCTGCAATATGCAAATAAGTCTAACTAATCAGTGTTTCTGAGAGGGTGACCAATCGTAGTTAAATGTTACTAGGTTTTCAAGGTGTTCATGTGGTCCGACAAAAGTCCAATTATTTATATCTAACCATTACAGACACTGGTAAGCTGAGATGCTTTGAAAGGGCCCATATTCTACATTTTCCATTCATAAAACAAAACATATAGTTCATAATTCATCATAATTCATTCTTACACCTTTTTCCAACCTCTTTTTGTCCCTTTTAATAAAACAGGAATTTTCTGTTGCTGATGTATGTAAAATATCTATTTTCTGAATGGTGGTCTTGCGGCTCATTCAAAAGGCAGCATGGGACTGAAACACTTCAGAACTTCAGCATGAATGGGCAGGGCTAAACCGTTATAGCCTGGATAAAGAAATATGTGTATATGGATTTATGTAGATATATAGACTGTATAGATGGGGGACTGAATGTTCATTTTGAAACCTGAGCAACATTTAAAAAGTCTTTTTAATTTCAGAAAAGTGATGACACTGGTGCTTTAATATGTGGCAATATTCACAAAAGCCAAGGAATTTACACTTATCAAGGTGTCATTTTAAAAGAAGTTTAAAAGCTGTTTTAAAAAGCAAGAGGGCTACAGTCTGGACTACTAAGTGATAGTGATAAGTGATAATTCGGTCATACGTGAACACACCACAGCACACAGTGTGAACAGCACGCAATTCTTCCTCTGCATTTAACCCATTCATCAAGTGAAGCAGAGGGCAGCAAGGAACACAGCGCCCGGGGAGCAGTGTATGGGGACGGTACCTTGCTCAAGGGTACCTCAGAGGTGCTTAGCAGTCTTGGGAATCGAACCCACGACTTCCTGATCGCAGGGCGAACGCCCTAACCACTAGGGTACCAGCTAAGGATAGTTTGGGATAGTTTGAAAGGTCAAACATCAGAAATACGTTATTGGCATCAAAAAATGATAGAGGTTGATTATTTATCATTTTAAATTGGCCCCCAAAATAATATCTATTGTTAAATATTAATGTTACACAAAGATGCAAATGAGCTCTTACACACACACAAACACAAACACACACACACACAGGGAATATTTCATTTGACACAGAAATGAAAGCGTACAAATGTTTATTACTTTCCCACCTGCTGGGCCCTGGGACATATGCATAATTCATATGCACATTGTCCTGAGTCCAGCCTGTCTGTATGAAACAAATTGCCACATAATTATTGAGGATACTCATGAATGCATATCGCTCACCACTGCTCATATTCGCAAGGATGAAAGAAGCTTCAGAAGAACATGCTTTGAACTCTCGGAGACAAAAGACACAAACATGAATGTGAATTAAACTGCTCTGAGGCCTCTTTATTTTTCCTTTTGGTTTATGTTCTGAATACCTGTAGGGGTTAAAATTCCAGATTCCGGCAAGTCCAGAGTTATTATTGTTGTTTTGCGGTTGTTTTGTGTTTGCAAGTTTTGTAAATATTATCATTCATAGTTTAATAATTACTAGGACTCTATGTTGTCGACTCATCTTCTTGGTCAACTAATTTTATTTATTTATTTATATAAGTATGAACATAGGAGTTTTTTGGCTAAAATAGGTATTTTTGCAGTTCAATGCACCAGATGTAAATTCTGTTTCTGATAGTGGTTAAATGTGCTTTGAATTTCTGATCAAGGGTAAGTGTGCTTGAACCAAGGGATTCCGACTAAGGTTACATGTGCTTGAGCCACAAAACACTGATCGAGGTTAAACATGTTTGAGCCTTGTCATTCCTATACAGGCTAAATGTGCTCAAGTCGCGGGATTTTGATCAAGGATAGACGTGCTCAAGCCACAGCATTCCGACAGTAGTGAAAAGTGCTTGAGCCACGACACTCTGATTGTGCTCAAACTCTGGGACACTGATCAAGGTTAAATGTGCGTGTGTGTGCGTGCCAATGGCCTAAAGAGAAACACTCTGATTAATACGGGTGGTGGCACTAAAGTGTTCACCTCACACACCCATCGACACACATGTACTGTTTGGACATGTAGTCTGGATGTGAGCAAAAGTGTCTCTCTCCTGTCCAGTTCGGTCCAGCCTCGGGGCCCTCACCAGAGAACATCAGACGAGTGTTACAAGCTTTAGTCACTGAGACCATTAGCACAGGGACAGACGTCCACAGGCAGCTGCTAGAACTGAGAAAAATGGAGTGAGAGACACTGAGCGAGAGAGGAAGAGAGAGAGAGAGAGAGAGGCAGAGGGAGGGAGAGAGAGAGAGAGACACACACACACACTACGCTTACAGATCCTATTACCTCGATGCAGCAAAAGCGCTAAATTAGCCGCCTACCCCAGTCACACCATGCCAAGTGAAGAGCCTGCACGAGTGTGTGTGTGTGTGTGTGTGTGTGTGTGCAAGAGAGATAGACGGACAGTTTTCATGTTCATGTGTGTCTATGAGACAGTGCCTGTGCATGAATGTGATTATTGGATTTGGTGCCTATGTACTGGCGCATCCAAACATATGTGTGTGTGTGTGCGCGCGTGTGTGCATGTGGCAGGTAAGAACAGGCAGCCTGTTCCTCCCAGAGAGGCCATCGGAGCTGCAGCAGCCGGCCAAAACCTGCATCCAGAAACCCGGCTAACATCCTGCCAGCTTCTCTCCCCCACAATCTCTGCAAAAAGGGTTCTGCTATATTAGACCAAAAAAAGAACCTTTTTGGTGCTAAACAGAACCATTCTTTAAAAGGTTCTTCAAATGTACAGTGTACAGTAGGTTTTCTATCATAGATAACAACCATTTAACCACCATAAAAGAGGAAAAAGCAGCATTTTTAATATTTTTAATCAGGAAATTATGCTGTAGGCCCATTTAAAGGTCCCATATCCCAGAATGCACCATTCACTTCCAGGTCCATACACTGGGAAACAAAGCACTAAAAACATCTTTTGTGATGTCACAAACACCAATTCATTTCCATACCTCCATCTATCCAGACCACAGCAATTTAGCTCCGCCCATTCACACTGAAGCTATAAAGAGTGTTTCGGCCTTTCGAATGAGGTAGAATGCAAGACAGCCTATCAGAACAGACTCCATTTACATATCAAATGTGAAAACAGTCTTCTTAATTCAAAGGGATAGAGAGAGAATTGGAAAATGGTCATTTAGGGTAAGCTGACTGTCTTTTAAAGAAGTAATTATATTTTATAAATATAAAATTTAAGAATGGCTGCCCTGTACTGCGGCTTACTCCGAAGGCAGCAAGGGTTTTGTGACATCACAAAAGCTGTGATTTGAAAATGGGGTATTTTTGTAGCTTAGGTTCCATAGATGGGGGGATGGGTAAACATTTTGAAACATGGACAGTATTTACAGACCTTTAGTCTTTTTAATTCCAGAAATGAATTACATGATGATACAAACCTTTTAATATGCTGAAAGGAATCGCAAGGGCAATATGTAACAGTATAAACACATTATTAATTTTACTCTCATATCGTGCAGCCATAATATGAGAAGATGTTTGAAGTGGGATTGATGTGTTCGCATGGCTGGGACCCATTCATCGCGGAACACGTGTAGCAGAACAAAGCAAGGCGGTTGGAGATGACAGAGGGAGGTTAGGAGGGATAGCTGCGCTTTGTAAAACCTGCTCAAGCCGAGCAATGAGCATCTGTCTGCTCTAATGAGCCGACCAGCTTCTCTAGCTGCCAGGCAAAGCTCGGCTCACGTACACCTTCCACCACAGAACCTCTGAATATTTCAAACGCACGAGAGCAGAGTGTCACAGCTAGACCGCCACACGTGTGTTCTCAGATGAAAAAGGACGCTCTGGTCGAGTTCTGGCCAATGTGTGGCATGTTTGCTGTAGGGCTGATCAAAGGAGGGGGTGCCAGAAGTAGAACGGCCCCTGACATGTTGCCCCCACCCTTAAACAACAACACTATATCTGATCCAGCTAATCAGAGACTCCCAAAGAAGTTCATTAGCTGGATCATGCGGATGCTGTAGAGGGTGGCACTGAGTCATGTCTTTTGAGCTAAAAAACTTAATTCACACTAATTTAGTGAACCGTTTCCTCCTCCAGGTGAGGGTGAAGTTACCAAGCACTACTGCGTGACCACTAAGTAGACTGCAATACAAATCAGAATGGTATATTGCGAATCCACTGGCAAAGGGCAGATATACACAGATATGGTAATTGTGGGCGATTTTTAGTATTCATGAAATGTAGAAATTGAGTAACAAACGCAGTTTTCAACAATTATGTAATTCCAATATCTTGGGGCATCTCTAGTAAAATGTTGGCTAAGGTAGTGTTAGCTAACAATACAGCTAGCCAGCATTTTTCATTCATAACTCAAACGTAAGCAACTGGACCATTTATAGAGTTGGGTAGAAGGTTGGTGTTGTGTCTGTGTATGTCACAACGTGGCCTGACTGGGACCATTCTCATTATCTGTTGTTGTTTTGCCTCTATTATCTACAGTGGCCAGCAATAATCATCCGTGGGAGGGTCAGGAGCATCCCTGCAAGGCTCTTTTGTCTTTGGGGTCTAAGCTTTATGCCTAGTTGGCTATTATATAGTCATATAACACAGTGCCCATTGTACTGCCAAGCCTGCCCTTGATAGTCCAAGCTGACAATCTAGTTTGTGTGTTAAGCACACAGCAAGCTGTGTGATAACAATGTTCTTGTAAGTTCTTCGCATGTCACAATGTGCAAAATGTCCATAAAATCTTGACTGAATTCAATGCAATACTGTTTATATTTAAGACAATCAAGACATTTTTCATGGGTTCTCCGTCAACACCACGAACATCCCCCCACACACCAAAAAAAAGCCATACTGTCTTCCATCGGTTCTGACCATTTGTTGGGCACACGTGCACACATATGGACATCCTAAATACATTAATGTTCCATTCCTTTTGGGCCCCAATTGATACGAGTGACTGTGGACATTGTTCAACACTTCAACACTTCATGTGCCTCCACACTGCAGCTCATGGTACCCACTAAAGTCCCCTCGGTTGGTCTCATTAGTGCATAGCATAATTCTCCCATTGTGTACATTTGTGTCCTGTAAGACATATGACACATTCAGAGCGTTCTCAGCAAGTTTAATTATAAGTGGATTACACTCATTCATCCTTCAGCTTAGACCACTTCCGTTAAATCCATTAAATCACAAATAAGGGGATTTCTCAGGAGTCGTTACGATAAAGAGAGTCGTGATGACTCACTACTGAAATTATAATGGCACGTTATTTCATTCCATTTCATTCCATTAAGTAACATACTCATTAAATAAACAATTATTTTAAAAAATCTGGGATTAGATCAGTAATAACTAGTACAAATATTTTTAAACACCCGGAAGCAGAAGGTGTCCAGTAAGTGACACTGTACTGTTAACCCAAAGCTTTCCAAATAGTTTATACATTTATATATTTATGGAGTTTGTTGAAGGTACACTAAATAAATAAATAAATAAAACTCAATAAATAAAATTTCCTTAAACAAATAAATAACAACAAACAGTTTGCACACTCATAAATACAAGTTCTCACATGAGGCAGCCACCATAACGGGCTGACCAATGAGAAGCAGAAGCACAGGTTACAGGTGCATGCCGGGAAGTCAGAGGCTGGATGATAAGTGAAGTAGGGGAGTAGGAGTGAGAGAGACAGAGAGAGAGAGAGAGTGAGAGAGAGAGAGAGCGAGAGCAGATGGTCAGGATTACTCTGGTCTAAAATACTCGACTGATTCTCTCAGGGAGAGTTGCCCAGAGAAGCTCCATCTGCTAGAACTACCCATAAAAGCTGAGCGAGAGAGAGAGAGAGAGAGAGAGAGAGAGAGAGAGAGAGAGAGAGAGAGAGAGAGAGAGAGAGAGATTGGTGCAGAGGCGTTAATGAACACCTATGGCTAAGCTTATGGGACTGACCATGAATGACAGTTCCTCTCACCATCAAAGCATTTCACATATGCAGATGTGCTTTTAACTGTGGGCCTTGAGTATCCTGATCAATCAAAGAGCTTTTAACTGTGGGCTGTGAGCATCCTGACCAATCACAGTGCTTCACACAGTCATTCCTGGGGTGTCTGATGAATCAGACAGGTGCGTCACATTCGCAACATGCGTCCGTATAATCACAATACTAGTATTCTGTCTGAATTGTGCAACCTGAGCCAACATGACCTGGAGGCAGCATGGGGTTGGTTTTAAGTCTCAAAGACTCCCTCATGAGGATCCCTGTACTGGAAGTGTGCTGAGGAAGTCGGCTATCGATATCAGGAAGACAGAACGGTCAGGTCGTGCCCCTCTGGACGTGAGCCGCTGTATCTGTGATGGGAAACCTCCCATGATGGGTTTAAAACAGTCTACATCGACCAAGGAATTGATTTCATCCCTGACTTACTGAGTTCCTCCAGAAAGGAGCGTGCTCTGAACCTCTCTGTTTACACCTTAAACATTTCTTAACGGGGGGAATTTAGGTGGAGTTCCCCTTTAAGGGGGCATGGGTATGCGCACGGCTGCGACAGAGATTAAAACAGCACAGAGAAAAAGTTGCTGTCCAGAAAAACTGCCTCTCAGTCTCAAACTAATGCACTTTCGTCTCATTAACCCTTCAGCATGTAGCGTCACACAGGTGTGCCACGGCCTATTTTCCTGGAAGGTGTACCGTCACACCTGTGTGTTTTAATACATTCAACAATGAACATTCTAATGCGTTCTACCTATTCTAATGGTAGTAGCCTAGTGGGTAGAACACTTGCCTGTGAACCCGATGACCACAAAGTTGCAGGTTCAAACCCCTACTTTTTACCATTGTGTCCTTGAGCAAGACACTTAACCCTCAGTTGCTCCAGGGGGACTGTCCCTATAAATAATGATTGTAAGTCACTCTGGATAAGGGTGTCAGACAAATGCCACTTTACTTCTACCTGCTGATGTAACAATGCAAGTTAATGGTGATTCAAGATTACAGCTGATACGCCACCATCTTTACACTTAGAGCTTTTTATTTATACATCTGAGAGTTGATCAAGCTGGCTAACACTGAAGGAACGAGGAAAGCTCAGCTTGAGCAAGAAAAACAAACAGCAAAAACATGGTGACAAGCATTTCATTTCATAACTGACCTGTACTTTAGCCTCTTAAAGGCTATTGCTGAGAAAGAACACCTCCAACCACTAAGCCACCCTCTTGCCGCATTTATTTATATTAAAGGAGCAATTTTCTGACATTGTCCAAGAAGTGGTGTGTACCCTAATTTCTGCAGAGAGAAGGGCACCCAAACATTAGATTTATGGCCAAAAAAACTGGATTTCTGCCCACAGCAGGGATCAAACCAGCGTTGTTCTGATACTCTCCCTCAGCATTACCGTTAAACCATGGAGGGGGGCGTTAGAGCAGTCTCTATTACCAGCCCATTTATGATCAAGGGCGGCTGAAAATATGGGGAGCAAGGGGGGGGGGGTTGTCATGATGTGCTAATTTCAAACCGCTCTAACACCAACAGATCGTTTCCTTATTAATAACTTAAATGGCAGTTTAAATGTTTTTAATTCATTAAATTACAGACACTGAGAGCTAAATATAGGTTTATTTCCAACGTGAGTGCCCGAAAACAGGTGGGAAAAACTTGCATGGCTGCAAAAGAGATCAAAACAGCAGAGAAAAAAAGTCAGTTTGAACCAAAAAAAAAGGCTGGCTCACATAAACTCTCAAACTAAAGCACTTTTAAATCATTCTGGTCACTGGGCCCATCTTTCATGTGTTTAGTGGTTGATTCCTCCTCCGCGCTGCATTGTGACGTCACTATGGCCAAGCATTCCACCATACAAGTCAATGGGGAAAATGATCAATTTTAAATGATTTTTTTAATTACTCAGCCCCTGATCAATCAATCAAAAAGCTGTGTACAAGCGCAATACACTGGTTATTAATGAACATTTTAGAACCATGGCAAAATTTCAAAAACTGTAGTAGAAGAAGTGGTACCAATTTTCAACTACAATAAGAATTAGATTGCATTTCTGCAAGAAAATGTGGTGTGATTGCACGGTTGCTAAAAAGTGTATGGAGGCATTGGTTTTATGGGTTAAAAAAAAATCTATTCACAGCGTGCATTCAGACGCCTCTTCTGATTCTCTTCTTTCAGTGCCCGGCAGTTTACCACTAAGGGGGCATTAACTCACTGGGTGAAAACTGGTGGAGCGAACTGCTTTTGCCTGAAAAAATTTGGGAAAGGCGCATGTAGCCATGCTCACAGGCTCATTAACAAACAATAACAAACAGTGACGCACATCTTTTTTTATAACTGACCTTAGCTCTGGTGTATGTTTATGAGTCTGCTGTGTCTTTTGCTCCATAAGATTAAATTGTCATTCCACTTTTTGTCGCTTTCCGGCAACCATAGCCATCATGTCAGAGACTCTCTCTCCGACACACATTTTTAAGGTGACTCAACTGTCTGCTCTCTCTCCCCATACATTACAGAGGTGACTTGACCACAAAAATCAATTTTTTAAACAATGAACACTCGGCCATTGATCAACTGCTCAAAAATCTGAATCCCAGCACACTACACTGGACATTAACAGACATTTTGTCATTGGAACCATGCCAATATTTCAAAAACTGTAGGAGAATAAGAAATTCCAGTTATAATAATTATAATAATAATCATCTTCATAATAATAGTAATAATAATAATAATAATAATAATAATAAATAAATAAACATGAAAAGTACAATAATTATAATAAAAATAAAAATTAAGAAAAGTATTGTGACTGCTGATGCAATCACACTAACAAAATTTAAGATGAACAATAGTGTGATTGCTTCCACACGATTATTCAAATTATTAGATTTTTTCCTAAATGCTTCATTTTTAAAAGTGCTCCTATGCTTAAAAACACTTTAAAAAGGTGTCCAAATAAAATTGTATTAAAATGAAAAATAATAAAGAAGTTAATTAAACGCTTAAAAATTAGCAATAGATGATAACAGCTCATTTTACTTAGTCCTTTAATGCACCATTTAGCATTCAGTAACTGGATGTGAAACATTGTTATTACACACATGGTAAATAACAGTAATTAGTACTGATCATTTCACTAATTGTCTATATACACACACACACAAGCCTGCAAAGCTGTGTTTGGTCCATTGATATTTAAAGAGAGTTGTGTGTACTCCAGTCATTTCACACAGTTCCTGATATAAAATATTGATAAATTACTGTAATATTTACACATGAATTGCTCTGACATGCTGTAAAGATGTAAAGCACACAAGGCTGAATTATGTTGAAACTGGGAGATAGTAAATAGTAAACAGCGTTGTTCATAAATAACTGGAGACCGAGTTTGAAGCGGTGAATATGAGGGTTATGTGCTAGACATGTGCACCCCACTAAGGGAGAAACTTGGACGAAAGAATGTGATCTTACTGTTGAATTTTAGTACTCGGTTGCAAATCATTATCAGTCGGGCATAGCCTAAGAAAAGCTCCAGATCAGAGTCAAATCAGTGTTCGCTCAAGGCTCGCAATTGGGCTCTTGTTCACTATGTGTGAATTGTTCACCACCCAAGAGACTCAACAATGCCTCTTGAATAGAAGTCCAAACATCTGGACCAGTCGGTAAGTCTGAATACTATAGTATGAACTGACAGTGAGTGTGGTGAGCTACAACCAATGAGAGCACAGGAAACGCAGCGAGGGGAAGCCAGGGATGAAGTTTATACTATTTTAACATACTTTTAATGTAATTTGAAGACCAGACGGACTGGTCAGAGATTCCCCTTGGTGGAAGATCTTGTGTGGGACGCCCTATCACTGATCAGTCAGAACCCAAAGAGGACTTCCTGGACGGTTGGGGCTTCACCATGAATAAACCTTTTATTTTTATTTTTTTATCAATTTTATAACGTGTTTAATATAGGCCTGGCGCTGAGCATCAGTTATCTTGGACTTAGTGGACTCTCTTGGAGGTTAGATGTCAACACTGTCATGGCTGATTAATACCGAAGAGGTTTTTGCAGCTGGGCTGCCATCCAGCCAGCAAAAGGCAGTAAATGCCATTTTCACCTAAAACACTGCAAATGACTGTAATGCACCTGTATAAGTTATTGATTATCTTCAGTTTGATCAGCTCAGAGATTAAATGCTAAGATTGTCCCCCAATGAACTGACCAATGCCTAACACAGACTGCTGAAAACAACTGTATTGAGTAACCAAATGTGTTATGTTAGTTGACTTTTTATTGTGTTTTCCATGGTCATTTGATCAAAACAGATTATTGAAAAATGGAAAAATCAATTACTTACAATGCACGCTCTCTGTGAAATGCCTTCGTGATTGCAGCCTGGTGGTTAGAAATTGTGTGCTTATGATTGTTCATTTAATAAGCAAAATAATCGATCAGTGTCTTGATTTCTAATAGAAATGACAGTGATTTTTATTTTATCATATTTTATTGTATTTATTTACTTTTTCCATTTATCTGATTTGAAGCTCTACATAAGGCACTTAATGAATAACACTAACAATTTTCCTTCACTGGTCATCCACATTGTGGCAGTTCCACATTTGGCCAGATTGCTAATCTACCAGTATGTTCTTGTTTTTTAGCAATGTGCTGGACAGATCCAGTGTTTTGGCCCTGACACCATCTAGCCTCAGGATACCCAAAGAACCGTCAGCATCAGTCCAACAGGCCATCGTGCTGAGTAACACATTCTGAATGCAAATGCAACCTCTAAGATCAACACTAGACCTTTTGTGAGCAGGCTAACGCTTGAAGCAATGCTGCAGCGGCACAGCTGGCCAAGCAGCCGACTGACCAATCGCTTCTGGTCCGCTGATATAGGGAAGGTATAAAAGGGCTGCCACAGCTAGATGGTTACAATCTATGTAAAGACATTCAGATTACAGAAGACGTGCTGCTGTTTAACCTCACAGTGACTGCTTTATTTCAAACTCAGTCCAGATACACTGTCCAGGCCGAGCTAAAACATGATTAAGTGTAAGGATCTCCACCTACACACAAAAAATACATTTAAAAATCACAAGACAAATCACTTTTTGCCCCTAATGTGACTACTGGACAGCAAACTGTGACCTAATCCAAACTTAATTTTATCAGTTTTATTCATATATTGTCAGTATATCCCAAATATTCCAGATATTCCAGGCTGCTATCAGTATCTGTCGATATTCCAGGTCGGTATAAGTATCATCTGATATTCCAGGTTGTTATCAGAGTCAAAAAAATAAAGTGGTATCATTGTTTTAAAGACAATAATAATTCACATTAATTTATGAAGGGTAAAGTGGCATTTGGCTGACATTCTCATCCAGAGCAACTTACAATCATTAGTTACAGGGACAGTCCCCCTGAAGCAACTGAGGGTTAAGTGTCTTGCTCAAGGACACAGTGGTAGAAAGTGGGGGTTTGAACCTGCGACTTTGTGGTCATCGGGTTCACAGTCAAGGGTTTTACCCACTAGGCTACTACCACCATGAACTAGACACCAGTATTTTAAGGATTATGATTTATTACATACTGTAAAACTTACATCATAGTCATCTAGTAAAAACATTTTGTCAGGATATATACCCCAGTTTATAAGATAAAATTTAATTTTGGGTGTTAATTTCAATGTAGATTTAAATTTGACATTTTATTAGAACTTGATTCTAGATATGGATTTAAATTGGATCATAACTTATTTCTAGATATAAACCTTATCATAACTTCATTATGGATATTCATATCTTCATCCTGAATATTAACTCTATCGTAGCTTCATTCTGGATAATAATTTTACAACTTTGGGCTTCTGAATATTAATTTAATCATGATTTCATTCTGGATAGTAATTTTATCACAATATAATTATTGATATTAACTTTATTGTAACTTCATCCTGAATTTAAATTTTATCAGTTTATAATTTCATTCTGGATATTAATTTTATTAGAACTTCATCCTGGATATTCATTTTAGAAAAAAAGTTACGGAATTGCACAAGCCTAGCATCCTGAACTGTACACACACTTGTTCATGTTTTTATGCAAACTAAACTGGTAACTACTAATTTACCAATACTTTTGCAGTATGATGATGCTGTTGGTGTGTGCTCTTAAATAAAGAGCTCTGCAGAACATGCTAACGTCCTGCTGCACGGAACTCACTTAACCCAAAGATGAACACACGCCAAGAATTGATTTTTTTCCCCACTGTCTCAGTCAGATGCTTAATTAAAAACTTCCCTGCCACTCAGCTCCCGATGTAATTATCACTCATAGATCTGCGCCTGCTACACTACATGTGGATTTCGAGCTCAGATTACGCGTCTGGTTCAGCGTGCTCACTCCTCTCGATTGATACTGACCATCTGCCAATAGAATGAGCAGCACTCTCCTCAACCTGATTGGTTGCAATTGATCCTATAACATCATCCAATAGTACACACTAACATCCTTTTTCAAATTACAACAGAATTATGTAACACTCAAGGGGAATGGCATTCTAATTCACTTGGAACTGTACATTAGCTTGTATTTACAACAGTAAAAAGGACAAAAGTACATAGCATAGCTTAAAATATCACCCCTCGTAGCAGTTTGGGTGTTTTAGCCAACCAAATAACCATGCAATCTCTATCGTGGCAGTAGAATAGGTCATTGAAGAGCTCATTGACTTTAAATTCAGCTCTGCATGTCACCCTTGCCATATGATAGTTCCTGAAATTTCTGTACTGCTAGAGCTGCCCCAAACAAGTGACCAAGTGCTATTATTGTGAAATGGAAGTGTCTGAGAGCAACGACAGCACAGCCACAAATAAAAAAAGACCACGCAAACTCACAGAGATCAAATAACTACATGGTTTGATGAACCATGTAAACTTCAGTGGTCTCCACCTCAACCCAACAGAACACCTATGGGATAAACATGGCACACCAACCTTCTCGTCCAACATCAGCACCTGACCTCACAATTGCTCTTTTGACTGAAGAGGCGCCCATTCCCAAAAAAACACTCTAAAATCTTGCAGAAAGCCTTCTAGGAAGAGTGGGATGGGGAGTAACTCCATATTACATGCTCACACTATGCTCTGTTGCCTTGTACCAATTCCGAGCATTATCGTGCTCCCTCTCCATTCCCTCCACTGGCCTGCTCTCACACTGCACTTAATGTTCTGCTGTCAGATTTACAGAATGTGTCCCGTACCTTCAGACCCTGAACCTATGTTTTTTTCAGCTCCTCACCACATTCAACAACAGGAACAACTGTTGTGTCCAGTTGTTCCTGTATTCTCCTGTCTGCCGCACATCTAATGTAGACCATGGTCATCCCTTCTTTCCTTCACTGCCATGTTTGATTAACGGGACAGTCAAGCTCAAGTTCTGTGCTGGGCATGGGTGCCGGAACCATTGTAGCACTTATCAAAATCATTCGTTTCGTTCCCCCCACTCTTTCCCTCCCGGACCACAGCCGAGACGTAGAGAGCAGTGCGCAACCCTCCCCACCCGGACCACAGTCAATACCCTCCCCCCCTGCCCCCGGACAACAGCCGAGACCACCACCCCCCAGACTACAGTCGAGACGTGGAGCGCTGCGTCCCCCCCACTTTAAAAATGCTTCCGGCGCCCATGGTGCTGGGGCACGGTTAGCGATCATACTAGATGTCAAACATGCTCAAGCATGGTGTGCATCACCTAGTGTGAGTATACCCTTAATGCCCATGGTTTTGGAATGGGATGTCCAATGAGCTGTCATAGGTGTAACGGTCAGGTGTCCACATACTTTCGGTCATATGGCGTATCTAGGCTGTATATCACACAAATTATCTAAACAGTCCAGGGCTAACAGTGATGCATTGTTATACATTGTAATGAGCAATAAATGTGGTTTAAAAATGGTACAGGTTCAACAATAATGGCATTGTCTGTTGATAATAATGCATCAGTGCCTCTCTCCATTTAGCCACTCTAACAAGCACAATCATGCATAACTGTTCTTCTCTCTCATTCACCCTCTCTCCCTCTCTCTCTCTCTCTCTCTCTCTTTGTCTTTCTCAATGGCTTTCTCTCTAGTTCTTCCTCGCTCCGTGTGTGCCTCTTTCCCTCTCTAGGTCTCCACTCATGAAAGGATTATGGGGGAACATATTTTTACGATCTCTCTCACACCATCCCATTTTCGGCGACCAATGCTTACGCGACTGATCCCGTCTCTCTCACACCCACACATCCACACACACACACACACACACACACACACACACACACACACACACACACACAAACTCTCCATGAACGCTCCCCTAACAGCCAGCTTCCTCATACACTCATCGGAGTAAAGCCGTAGAAGGAACACTTGTAGGCCACATTATAGTGCAAAGACCCTTTACAAAGCTCAAAGGGCTCATATCAGTGTCCTCACTTTTTTAAGTAATGCATCCTGTTTTGAAATCACCGATTTTGTGATGTCCCAAAAAATGCCACATTTGCGTAATTTCTTTTGATTTCTTTGTGGAACCAAACAGCAGTCTTCTTCTTCTTCTTCTTTTGTTGTTTACAGGTGACAATCACCCACCTCAACTTCTTGTCCAAAGTTTTCACACTCCTGTTAAAGGCTACATTTGCACAGATTGCTTTACATAACAGCACATCTGCAAAACAGTCACAGCTGCTAGAAATGAGACTTCACATGTGTGAAAATAAGTACATAATGAATTGTTTTTAAACATGAAAAAAGTGTTTTTAAAAGTTAGCTTTTGCATATTTATCGAATGTGCTTCTGAAGGAATCTGAGATCACAAATGCAGTAAAAGGCTGTTTTAGCAGAGTAGCCCAGCGTTACCTAGACATTCTGCCCTTCTGGAGTAGAATTATATTGGTTTGAAACATCAATCAGATTTAAAAATCTGTCTGATTTCGATATTTTTCTTTCAAACAAACATCTGGCAAATAACGATACCAATCCAAAATTATCATCCACCTCTGGGTGTAATGCTTCACAATCACCCAGGATAAGAAAACAAATCCTGGATGGCTCCAATTATGTGCTTCTACTTTATTGGACTAGACTCGACTCAACCACCAGACTCCAAATCAGTGAAGACTAGCCTTTTTCTAAACGCGGACCTGTGAGGGTAGCGTTTTGTGCCCTGGCCCACTGTGCAGATAAGGCGAAGGCATCTGCTTTTAGCTGCTGGTGAGCATGCCTGTAGAACGCTTACAGCCTATTAGTGTACCTGCTGTATGGCTCTGAGTGGCTTCATTTCAGAGATGGAAGCGCAATCATTTTAGACGTCAAGCTGAGAGAGGGGTGACAGACAGAGAGAGAGAAATAGAGAGTGGAGCAAAGAGAGAGAGAGAGAGAGAGAGAGAGAGAGAGAGAGAGAGAGAGAGAGAGAGATTGTTCCACTGGCTGGTGAAAAAGACAGATCTTGGCAGGTGCCTAGGTTGGAACTACCCATAATCCAATCTGTTTCTGTTTTCTGCCTCCCAACATAACACTGCTCCTCATCCACTGAGGTCAGAGCCACCTCACAATAACACTGTATATGCCGCTCATCGGGCGGGTCCGGTAGCCTGCGCAGGCTTTCCGTATGGGCTCTTGACGTAATGCCCCGTCTGCGGTCATGAAAGCGCACGTTTGGAGGCAGACGCAAGTTCTTTGTGACGTTTTCCCCCTTTTAAATTGGCCTGGAAGCGCTGAATCACTTTGGCAAGAATTCCAGCCCATTACCGCGGTAAACAATGGGCGGTGAACAGCGTGCGCCTCGGAAAAAGAACGTCTGTTACCATGGCTACAACTGCACAGTGGCGTGGACCCCCGTGCTCGGCAAGTGTGAACCGCTCCAACCGAACAAAAATAAATACTTGCAGGCTTCGCTGGAACATTTGTCCACCTCTCTTTCTTTCGTTTATCCTGTCTTTCTGTCGTCACTTCTCAAAGAAGGACTTTTGATCAAGGCTGTAAATAGTGCATGTCACAGGTTTTTGTCCACTTTGAGATTATGTCAGAAATCAGAAACCACATAAGCGAGTCAAATTTGAGATTACATACCAACTCCACACAGATTAAAGGGGGCTTTCTTGACATTTCTTAACAGTGATGATAAATATAACCAGGCGTCATGTCTTTAACACAAATATAGTTTTCTTTTTTTATCAACCCCAGTGAACATACACAAGTCTCCTGAGTGTTTATATGGAATGCTGATGATGGTAAAATAGTGGTAAATCTGAACCAAATCAGTTTTCTTTAGGGACTCACAACGTCCTGCATGTACATCTCCACCATGAATGGGTTTAGTTTTAGGATTACAAGCTTTTCAAAACTCTGGTAAAACTCTGGTCTCAGGCATTAAGCAGCGCATTCATAACCATTTCACGGAATATCTTTCTGTGAGGGAGCTTTTAGAGGCAAATGTCTGGGTCCATTCATCACCACCGTAAACTCTTCTGACCTGGTAAGGTCACACCAAGCTACCCCTGAATGACTTTGTATCATGCAATTATGCAGAATAGCTGAAATTCCCCTTTATAGTTAACGTTACTAGGCATTGCATAGTGCTAATCAGTGAAGCATAGGCTTACATTACTTGCTAGCTACATTAGCCCAGTAGCTCAAATTTAGGAGGCTTTCAGTTTGGCAGCATGAACAGTCTCTGGAGCTACTTCCTTGTTCTGAGATTAATGTGATTGGCAATACATACATATATTGGAACTATATACATCTATGTAATCAGTTTATATTAAACTAGCGTTGCACCATAGGGACATCTCAGAGCCAGTCATCCCAATTTGTATGGTAACTAACTGCCAGCTAGATGATAAAAGAGTGAGACTTTGGGGAAAGTAAATATCTGTAGGCTTCGTGCTCTTGTGGGATTAGCTTGAGGCTTCACACATATGGGCCCTTTCTCCCCCATTTGAATTTCGGAAAATTAGCTTAAATGAGTCAACTAACAGCAAAACATTACTTAAGGGTTAGAACACAAAAACTGAAACAAGCCCAAGGGCTCACAAAGCTTGACAAATGAAAAAATGACAAAAGCTCTAAAAGCTGCCTCACAGAAAGTCACTCCATAAAATAGTTAGATATAATGGCAGAGAAGTTGTTTTACAAGAGTAGCTTTAACAGAAGCTTCTGGCCTAAAACTAAATCCAGTCATGGTGGAGGGACACATGCAGGGCATCCTGATGAAAATAGTCCCAAAAGAAAACTGATTTATTTCAGATTTGCCACTATTTTACCATCAACACACTGTGTATTATGGTGTGTTCACGTATGACAGAAAGGTCACTTTTTATTATTATTATTATTTTTTTAACATTCTATATAAACACTCAAAAGACATGTGTAAGTTCACTGGTTGGTTTTTATGGTATAGTATAGTTAATTGGCAATTTTTGTGTTGTGTCCATTCATCACCACCACTGTAAAGAAAAATGGAACCTTTCTGTACTACAAGAGTTTAAAGCACATTGCCTCCTGCAGAATACAAAGGGCTTCAGCTGATGTGCCTGTGTGGTGTTTGGTGTAGTTAAGGCGCCTAGGAGAATAAGAAAGGGACTTCAATCATAACACACTGTCCCACTTTCTGACACGAGGAAGCACCTTGCTTATCCAGTGGAGGAGCAATTCCCACTACTATGATCTAAACAAGCTAGAAAAATACTAATAGTGATTTAGGGAGCCGAGGTTAGTGAAGGGCTCTCTGGGTTTGGTGCAAAATGCTCTGATTTACAAAACCTTACCAGGTCAGAATCACTCACAATGTTAGTGAATGGAACTGAACGTCTGCCTTTAAAAGCTCCCTCACAGAACGTTATTTCATGAAATGGTTATGAACATGCTGCATGCCTAAACACAGACCAGATAAGCAGCATGTCTCCTGAGCGTTTATATGGAATGCTGATGGTAAAATAGTGGTAAATCTCAAAAACTATTTGAGGACTATTTTGCCTCGCAACGTCCTGAATGTATCCTTCCACCATCCAATGCTTTTTGTGCCAAAACCTTCAGTACTCTGGTAAACCAACATCTGAGGCATCAGGCAGCACATTCATAACCATTTCATGTAATGACTTCCCGTAAGGGAGCTTTCAGAGGGAAACGTCTGGTTCCACCCGCCACCACTGTGAATTATTCTAACCTTGTAACGTTTTCTAGAGCAATAGATTAAAGCACAAAGATCATCAATCATTAATCAACTCTTTTCATATTTGCCATGCATAATTAATTCAGAGGTAAACGAGCCACGCATACATAATAAACATGGGCGTATTTGTGTGTGTCTATGAGCACTTCCCTACAAATGTAACCACCGCCAGTGAGGTAGCTCAATAAGACTATAACTGTGTGTGTGATGTGTGTGGACCATTATCTTGTGTGATGGGATATGTGTCCTTTGGCTGTGTTGCCCATTTCGGTGGTCTTTCCAATTGCCCGTCTTATGGCCAGGATATCACAATTTGTGACCCCCGAAAACTATGCAGTGTGGCCAAATAGATTCGGGCATTGCTGTGTACACATAAAAGCCATATCTTTGTGTGAAGTTGCTTAAGATGGCTCAGCTTCAGGCTATGAATAATGTTAACCCATGACCAGACCTTTCAGCTCCCCTACAATCTAAAGGCTATCCACAACAGACCCCTATCTGGTCAACAGACTTTTTCAAACTATGAATTACATTAAAGGACAGATTTCATCCTTTCCATCCTCTTTTCTTCTGCAGTGAATGTCATTAAAGGGTCCATACCACACAAAACTGATGTACACATTGGTGTTTGTCCATATCTGGAAATCTGACTGCAAAAGCAGCCCATTTTGAATTCACTGTTTTTGTAATGTCACAAAAGCCAACACAATTGATACTATCAAGCAAGAGTCTGAGAAACAAAAGCACAAAGTGAAATTAAGGGAAAAGAAGGCTAGGAAAGTGCAAGCACTTTTGGGGCAAATTAATATTATTTTTTTTTGCTCTAGCTGACCATCAAGAAGCCACAGTCATATGGAAAGGTTTTAACACCCCTGGTCAAATAACACATGCTATTGATTTTGTATGTCAAAATAAGTTAGCACGTTCCATATAGGGAACCGAGGTGCCTGGTCATGTAAGTCCAGAGTGCTGTTTCCCAGCATCAGCAGAGATGTAAACAGTTCTGCCTATAGGGCCGACATTCGCAAATTTAACCTTTAACCCCTTATCCTTTTGCATACGACTATTAAAGTAAAACAATTTAAAAAATTATATTCTTCTAGAATATTCAAATACTTGCAATATTTCATAGAAAATGTAACAACAGGACTTTTCAGGGTGTATGAGCCACAAGAGATGAAGGTTTAAGTAATTACAATGTGAAAAAAATGTCACAATGTTGTACCTCACTAAATAACCTGTTAGCTCGCCTGCCAGTGAGGGGTAGGCATTACAGATTTGACATAGTGAAAGTGACTATTCTGTCATACGTGAACACACCACAGCGTGAACAGCACGAAATTCTTCGTCTGCATTTAACCCATTCACCAAGTGAAGCAGCGGGCAGCCAGGAACACGGCACCCGGGGAGCAGTGTGTGGGGACGGTACCTTGCTCACGGGTACCTCAGAGGTGCCTAGCAGTCTTGGGAATTGAACCCAAAACTTCCTGATCGCAGGGCGAACGCCCTAACCACTAGGCCACCAGCTGACAGTGAGGGGCCATAATACTGAGAAACTTCATTGAAGAGCCACCCACACAAAGCCAACACGTTAAAACACACATGCACAGAACTGAGGCAACAGTAACTCTGAGGCAGAATTGGCCTTTTTGAGGTATGGTGCTCCACCACGGCATCAGATTGCGTACCTTTAACATGGCAGTGACGTTATTTCACTACATTTTAATTGGCCCCAGTGAAACCCTTGCTACCGCCTTACCGATGACAGTTCAAGGTCCGCGTCAATATAAAGGCTCTCCACTCCCTCTGAGAGGAGGCTTGTTACTCATTAGGCCACTGTCCTCTTGTAGCCTCAACAACCTGCCAATCCTAGATGCGCAAATCCCAGAGGCGCTGGAGCATGCAAGTCCATTGATTGCAGTCTACTGTTGACAGTGGTGGAGCGCTCATGGTGGGTCATTATCTACAGTAATCCGAAATACACTGTGTTAATAGATTGGTGGTGAATTAGCAGCAGATAGGGTTAGCATACTGTTGCCTTAAAGACCTAAACAAAGCATGATAGAGTCTATTTTTCTTTTAGTGCACTTTGATTTCCTACCTCTCAATCATTCAGTCATAATCGCATTGTAGTTATTACTGACCAGAAACAACAGATTTTCAGTTATATGTTAATTTAAAAAAACTCTAGGGGATAGTAGAGTAATGCTACTATCAGAAAAAAGGAGCTAAACTGTTTTCTGGGTTTCTTGTATACATAATGAGGGAGGAGCAATTGCTACAAATGTTCTGCTCAACAAATGTGTGGAGGTGATGTACAGAGTGCCGCTCCTGTTCCTCCCACTGATCCAGTCTACCATGAACCATTTGAGAATGCCTGCTATGTTAGAATGCATTAACGCTGCATAAACACTGACAGCAGCACTGTTTGTCTAGGAGATTATCCATATTTTGGTACTGACCAGTCAGGAAACGGTACCAATTTAGTATCACTTCTCCATATCCATCTCTAACGATAGCCAGGAAAGGTAAATTTCATTAAAAATGGAGAAGGTAACCATTGGTAAATGTGTTACAGTGGTCTCTTGAATAGGGCAAATGTTAATGCATAATTTGAACACATTGTAAAAAAATCCACATTTTTATAGCTTTAAAATGTGTAAAAGTGTGTTTTCTGTAGAGAACATGGACATTTTCCCCCACTTAGTGTCAACTAAACATGTCATTTGACTACGACACCCAAAGTTTTGCATGATTACTGCTAGGAGTTCAAAAATTCCACCTGTATTTATTAGCCTGGCTATGCTAACCTTTTAATTGATGTGGGAGGGCATTCCCAACGTATGGAAGACGTATTGCCGCAATACATGCTGGATATTGTAGTGAGACAACAGTCCTGGATGGATACAAAGTCATGGATTCTGTCAAACCTATGATTTGGGGGAATCAATATCTAATTGTGAGTTTTCCAAACTCTTCTGATTGCAATTTAAATTAAATTCATCAATTCAACATTTTTCTTTCTACAGTTCCAGGCCTTTTTTTTAACGTCAAGAAGACCAGCAGATCCATTTTTTCAGACTTGAATACTGAGCGTAGTGTTTGACTGCCAAATCACAAGCTCTCCATAATTAGATTTTATTATCATTCAATTATTACAAAACACGTCAAATAACATTAAATGCTAGTTTTAGGCCCAAATGCCCCTTTAACATTTAATATAGGGTTGGGTATACCACCCATTTATCTTCTGGGGCCAGACAGTAGGAGTTAAAGGGAGCCAAAAAATAAATACATAACTGTCAGTCTTCTTTCAAAGCCACTATTGTTACTTGGACCTAATCTCAGTTATCTAAGCCAAGGGTTCTCAGGGTCAGTCCTGGGACCCCCCATGTATGTAGGTATGTTACAGCACTCAAACAAGCCAACCGGGTCAAGAGCCCCTGATTTCTGACTAATGTTCAGTCTGAACAGTCCTGCTGGAGCCATACAATCTCGTAGCCTAGCTACGCCGATGGAGAAAATTCACGGCAGTTCAACATCTCACTGCCATTTGAAGGATAGTGTTGTTTTAGCACAAGCAAGTGACCCGACAAAATATCCACGATTCCTAATTAAGGCTTTACCATATGGCTGGGCGCTCATGTGGTCAAAAAAAAAAAAAAAAAAGCAAGCAAGCAGCACAGAGCTCTCTCTGAAGTCCTGTGACTCAGTGTCAAAGCCACGCTGTTTTCCAGAGGGCCTCCCCGATTCCCGAGGAACAGGAGGGCTTATTGTTTCCCGTAGAATCTCGACAAGCCCTGATGCATTCGCATGCTAATAAGCGCCAACAAAGCAGGCCGGCCGTGTCTGGCTCCAGAGCCTTCGCCAAGACGACCATCGCCACAGCGACGGGCCCTGGAACAGAATGCCTGGCATGGCCGGCGGTCCGGGGAGAATGCCAAAGCATTCAGAGCCAATTTCTTTAGAACCTCACAGGGTTTTGCTCAGCTGCAGGGCTGAACCAGGGAGACACACGGCGTCAGAGAGGACTGGGACACTCTGTGGGTCCAGCTGCGGAACTTTAAAGGGACATTTCAAAAAATGGCAGAATGGTTAACATCGAAAGATACAGAAAACAGGGCTAGGGCTACAAATATTTCCAGTTCACAAAATTAAACTGTAGAGGCACGAAAAGAAGTGAAGTCTGGGAGCGTTTTCTTAAAATGGTAGCTTTCCTTCCATGCAGGTGTTTTGACCTATTGCGCCCCCTGAAGGACACGCAGTCCACAATGTAAGTGATGTTTCAGATTGTAGTAACATCCCCTTACAAGTAGGACTAAAGTCCAACATGATCACCATCAATATTAAAGTAAAGTGGCCCCTTATAGTCACGCATGACCACACCACAGCAAAGCAGTGTGAACAACATGAAATTTTCTCTGCATTTAACCCATTCACCAAGTGAAGCAGGGGGCTGCCATCAACAGGGGGTGCCCGGGGAGCAGTGGTGCCACTAGCAGACCTGGGATTCAAACCCACAATTTTCTGATCACAGTGGCAACTCCTTAACCACCAGATCACCAGCTGCCCTATAAACGGCTTGTCAGAAGTGGGATTCAAACCCACGACGCCAGGAGAGAGTGCGACCAGAACACAGCACCTTAGACTGCACGGCCATCCTGACTTAATGACTAAACAAGGAAGTCAAGCTGACAATTGGTTCTGTCCATGAGACGGCAGCTTCCAAAAAGTCTGAACATCTGGCAGTTCATCCTCACAGTAGCTACTGTCAACGTAAAACTATTTAGTTAGCATGAAATACAGCTCATTCTGCATTTTTTTACCTCGTCAGCTTGTAAAAACACAGTCGACTTGTTACAATGTTAAAACGGTTACATGTTGCTGAAGTCTAAAAAGTGCTAAATCTTAACTTTCTTTAGTATATCACCTATGTCCATCTCTTACAGTAGTTCAAAATTATGGGCAAGATTTTCTCTTCACATGCACAGTCCACATTTAGGATGAACACTTGATTATTTGTTGGTTGATTAACATGAGAAATATTCGGCTTTGCGGCCCTAATGATGAGTAGTGAGTGCTACCTCTTTATTACTGATGTTAACTTTACTAATTATCCTTTAAGGAAGGTTATGGAAATATCTATGAGGTTTGGCTTATTTTTTCTAAATTATGGCATTGAGAGTCTGTCAGTATTCTGCAAGATGTGTTTCCACACCTGTGTGGCACACCTGGGTCCTAAATAGCTGCAACCAAGTGTGAAAATGAGAGAAACAAAAAACACACAGATCCTCAGGCAGTGTCAAATAAGAACAGGCAATTTTTCTGTCCCAAAAAACAAGATATCTACCAGAGTCAGCCAGTTGGACCATAGTCTTATACTTTTGTCTTATAACATCCCACTTGCACATTGTACATATGTAAATCTGTCAGATTGCTGCTACACTTATTACTTAAAACCCTCAAATTTAGCTTACATATTTTACCTCTAACTTGTGTTGGTCCTTGTTTAAGCTGTTTTACTTTTTTTTAGATTTGTGTTTTTATTTGTTTTAGAAATTTTCAGATTTGTGTTTCTAAATTTAAAATTGTACTTACTTTTATACTTACTTCTACTTGTACTTATTTTTTATTTTTATTTGTGTTTTAGAAATTTTCAGAAGTGTGTTTAATTTAAAGTTGTACTTATTTTTATAATGTCTGCACAGTCATAAAGGGAGCTGTCACGTCTGGTCCGTCTCGGTCACGCCCCCGAAGGAGTCCGTCATCCGAATATTGACAGCTCGGCCCTGGACGCGAAGGAGTGATGTCATGTGTTGTTGTGTGTGTGGTTCTCACGTGCCTAGCCAGCCAGGTGTTAGCTCTTAGCACATTAGCTGGT
>JBBPCZ010151023.1:0-18762 GCA_037974445.1 Brycinus macrolepidotus | reverse complement strand
TGCCATACATGAAACTATGGTTTACTGTATTAATGTTATTTGTATTTATTGTGATATTAGTGTTTTAACACTAACTTAACACGACTGCCCAGTAGGAAACAGCTTTTAATTATAATTTTCTCAGGTGCCTAATACTTTTGCACAGTACTGTATATATACAGCTTTAAAATATGAATTTACATGAGATTTTACCATGAAACACTCATTACTGAATTAATGTTAATCTTACTGTTACAAAAGTCAAGCTTGGGAATGTTAATTAGCCTGATAAGGTTTACGTCTTTTAATTTAGCGAATGCTAGCCATCACTGTTTGGATGTGGTATTAACATTATTTCCATAGATTCTAACATCAGGTAGTGCACTTCCACCCTCCACTTGTATAACATCACTGACGTTAAGGCTTTGAGACCACTCCTTTATCGTTACTGTTTTGCCCATGACTGATGTTTTTTTTTTGTGCTAAGATAATATTAGCAGGGCTAATACTGTCATAACCATGACATAATTAAACAATTTGCTATTGGGTTTGTTTAGGAACATGAGACTAATTCATAAGAGAGCTATGTAGACTTCTACCTATTTTGGATTAAAAATGGCAATTTTCTCCAAAAGGTGACAGCATCCAAGGTGAGAGACAAAACAGTCCCAACTTCTTTGACAAATGAAGCTGCAGGCCTTATTTTGAAAAATCTCCTCTCACTTTTTTTCATTCTACGCCTGGCTTAGTCCATCAGCCATGTGCAGTTAAGGCTTTAAGGAGACGTTTGTCAAAGCTCTGCCACAATTTGCAAGCGCTTCAAAAACAACAAAACCAATGTAAACTTTCATTCATCCATACTCTCAAAATCACACAGCCACATTTACTCTCAGGAAGATCTCAAGGAGGAGGGTTAGAGAGTGCTGGGACTTAGCTAATATCGATGTATCCCAGATGAGCCACTGTCTTCAAAAATCTCTCCAGTAAAAGACTGTTGACCTACTTTATCGATGTAACAACTAGTAATTGTCAACACAAAGTATTGTGGGATCAACCGAGGCCCTAACTGAGCAACATATTAAAATTAATAACTAAAAAAAATCACAGAGCTTTGAATATTTGCATTGCTGTGATTTGTGATGGAAATCTATCACTTGACCAGACACGTTCTAGATGAGTTAGCGTGGAATGACCCTATGGTAAAATAAAAAGAAAAACATATACAAGTCCGGACATAGTACAGACCCAACCTTCAACATGGGGTTACATTTTACAATACAAAAATGTTTTGTGAAATGAATTTGATGAAAAATATTACCAGACATCACAAATTTTAGCTACTAAAATCAGAATCAGCCACAAAATGGTCGTATCAGTCAGGCCTTAGTAACTAACCACTGCTGTGTAAAGTATCTGCCATCTGGGGCAAGGAGATGATGGACAGAGTTTGAAAGAAAGAAGACCAAGAAGAGAGTGCCAGATGTTGGTAACAGCACTTGAATCATGCTACAAAACATAGATAACCATGCCATGTGATGACATACGATGTCCATTAATATGTGTTACTCACATTACCAGTAATTGTTATGATAACCTATAGCCACATATGACATCTTCCCTGACCTGTCAATAGCACAGTTACATCAGTGCTATGTAGTACCAGTGTGGTACCTTCAGTAGGTGCACTGGTGGGGGGGTGTAAGGTGGTCTGCGTGGAGTCGGCCTCTGTAGCTGCTCTGTTTTTGGTGGTGGCCTTTGTCACTTTTGATGCTGCAGTGGAGGACTGGAACTGAGTGGTGTTGATGATGTCACAGGTGTTATCTTTTGTCTGAAGAAAACACAGGTCAACAAGAGCATCAACACAAAAATGTTCAACCAGTAGATGAATATCGATAAAAAAGCAATACGTCAAGCCTTTTTAATATTTTTAAATTTAGGCTAGTAAAAGTGACTGAATTTAAATGCTGCATATTAATTCTATTAAAAGTTTATTCTAACTGATTTGTAGACTACTTGGAAGAACATCATTAACAGTCTGCAGAGAGAGTGAGAGATGAGAAACACCAACAGAAGGGGCAAGATTTGGAGAGGAACTTGGACTGAAGGCAACGATTAGAGACGTGCAGGTTGTGGTTTTTTATGACCTGCACCTGCCCGACTCATTATGAGAGCCGAGCCAACCCACCCCGGCTGACCTGCAAGAATATTCATTAATCAGCAACCTGAACCCGACGTGACCTGAATGTTTCAGTAATTTATTTATATCGGTGCTTTGTCACTACGAGGTACAAAATATTTCACCCTGCTCACACCCACAAAATTTTATAATAAGGTGACCCAAACCTGAATGACCTGCAGGACCCACAGGTTATGTGTCAACCTGCACATCACTAGTGCTCATCATGCGCTCCCAGCAACAAGCCAGGTGCACAAACAGATGCACACATATACAGATGCAAACACTCACGCACCTCATCTGGGCAGCTGTTGTCTACCCAGTCCTGCCGATGGCGATCAAAGCCACTGGAACATCTGAAATAAGAATAAAAATCATTAGCATGGCTAATGAGGACTCTGCTAACAGGCCAGTAAATAATGAAATAAATTTCGCTTTCATGCATCACCTGGTTACCAACAGAGTAAAACGAGAGTGGACACCACCGTGACGGACACAACAACCAGCCAATGAGAAAATGAGTCACTTCAGAGACAGAGAGTGTGCTAAATTAATGCTTATTTGACGAGCAGGCCAGGCATGTCAGTGAACATAACGTAATAAAGCATGAAATAACGAAGACATAAGAGAAGAAATAAAAGAAAAATATAAGAATATCAAGGTGCCATGACTACTTGCCCTGTGTGTGTGTTAATTATTGTAACACACTCGTGGCTCAAATGTGCTAGCTGAAGAGCAGTGGACAGACAGACAAAAGACAACTAGGCCTCTGACTGACCAACTAAAAATTTACTTTCCGCTCCATATAGTCTAGGTCATGATTATAACATAATAACATATTTCGCCAAACCTTCTCACGCACAGTATCATATGTACATTTTCACCTTGCATGTTTCACTGGGTTCTACTCAGATAGATAACTCTGTAAACATCTCTGAAGAACGTCTACAGAATTACTGCAGTTCTAATAACATAACATAAACTGTGACCAAGTGCATAAACACTGGATTGGAGTAAAAGCATTTATCAGCTTAGTGAGCTGAGGCATCCCCTCACTGAACAAGCCTTGCAGGTTGCTCGGATTAGTGAAATGTCTTGCCCCCCGTCTAAAACAGAGATTTTAACTGGTTTGACTGTCCACTTGTACTAGTAAGTCAGCAATCTGTGTGGTCAGGGAGTTTTTTCCCCTCAAAATAAGCAGCTTGAATTGAAAAACAGTGATGGGTCTTCACCCCAGTGCTTTCAAAAGTGGTGGAGCAAATGCCAGGTCATCTGTGTTGTTCTGGTGACCATGTGCGAGTATTTACATGTGATGTAACTGCATTAAGCAAACACCAAGGTTCACAAACCAACAGCACCATCATTAACCCACTCAAGCATGTTCATGTTCATACATATACTCCTCCCACCTACCAGCCCTGGTCTCATTAGTATTATCACCCAGTCGTGATTCCAGTCATGGGCTGAGTGTATTGTTACATCCCTAATATGTATCTACCCAGTACATTTGGTGCAGCCGCCTTTAGTGAATGGAATGAATTTGGAGAATGAAATGAACAGATGAAAGAGGCTCGACCTGTGTTGTTTATCAAGATCTTGTAAATCTTATTGATTTCTCTGCCTGCTGTATAAAGCTCCAAGCAATAAGGGAAATTGCTTTGGAGAACACCTTTGTGCAGAAGTACACATACTGCAAACCACTCTTATAGTAATTACTTGCAAAACTGTGAAAATGGCTACATTATAACCCACAAAACATGTTGCTTTTTCTGAGTTGTAACAAGGAATCTCAAATTCTTAGAAATAATATTCTGAAAGAGTGTTGCATTTACTTGTTATGCTACATTGTTTGAAAGAAAATGCCACAGCAGTCGTTTTGCTGGGTTTCAGAGCAATTTCTCAGGTTTTCAAACCTAGTAAACTGGAAGTTTTGGAAACTTGGTGTGGAGTTTGATAAAACTGGCCAGATCTAAATGGCTTGTGCTGTAGAACAGGTTGAGTTGAGATGGTTTTTTGGCAATGTGGTGAGGTTGTGAAAGGTCTATAAAGAGTGGAGGCAGCAGTAGATTGTAACATTTCATAAGCTACAGCCAGAGATCAATCAATCAAGATGAGTTCTACTGAAATTAAAATGGACACAACAAAGGCAGCTCTTTTGAAACTGCAATAGGAGCTGGCTTGTCTTTCACCAGCAGTTCACTATATTTCACATTCTGTTTATTCTCACACTTCTGTCAGAGAAGAGATTCTCAATTTCATCTTCAACGCATGACTGCAGGTCCTTCCTACTAAATACAAAACACCACTCTGGAATCTGCTCTCATTTTATGCTGCATTATGCCTCGCTACATGTGGACCCAGTGGCACACCTCATAAAAGAATGGTGTTCCTTTCAAGGTGTTTATACAACTAGTATCGACCACACTGTCCTTCTTAGCCGTCCAGAATTTTAAGAGTGAACTTTTCTCCAGTGCACTCTCTTTGCACATAGTGATTGATTGATGAAGCCTTGATCACTGAGAAAAAGACCTCAGAGTCATCATCTACAGTCACCATGGGCAATTTAGATGATTTGCAGAATGGACTTATGCTTTACAGAATGGGATAGCCAACCTCTACTTCTTCATCAATTGTCAGTTTTTGACCACAGAGCTGCTCTTGTCTGGACAGCTTTGGGCGGTGAAGCCCCTCAGCAGTGACACTGAGGTGTATAAAAACTCCCAACAACACTGCTGAGCCCAATACACTACTACCAGCTCCCAAACACTATGTCTGACCAATAGCAGCCCTGAGGTCGGAAAAAGAGCTGATGATTTATATTAACAGATGAGATACAGTCTGTAATTGTACACTTTTAAAATGGAGCTCGTAAAGCCATTAGCGAGTGGAAGTACAAGGCTGAGGCTTCCAATAAATCAAATCAGTGCTTCAAAATAGTGAAACAGTAGCATGCTATGTGGTTTTGACCTCTAGGCCACAGCACTGCCTGATCTTGCCACCACTAGCTGACTTAAATGTTGTCAATTTTAAATACGTTTTGGACTGGCTTTGTAATGCAATGTAAGAACCTCGGCTGGTGTTGCGTCTCACATTAAGGTCACATCTAAGTATCACAACCAAAATAATGACAATTCAGGGCAGATAACGTTGTCAGCTATTATACTGTAGGTTAACTGGTAGTGTGTTAAATCACATACTCTTAAAACACAGAACAAAACACCAAAACAACCAAACGATCAGATCCGGTTCCCCTTTTCTGCCAGCTACATTAAATAAAGCAAATGTTAAGCCTTCTGCGTATTCGTTTATTACACAGAAAAAAAAATGTTCATGTGCACCAGCATTGGCTTAGAGTTAGTAATTAAAAATCTCTAAAGGCTTAGCTCTAAATGCCACGGTTCCCCACCTCGATATATGAATAACATTTGTGTAAAACTGTGGACATACAAATAGCAAAAATGGCTCAAAAAAAACATCTCTACCAGATTTCCTATAGGCTACCAAAGAGACAAACGGATTTGTAACCTCTGGCAAGTGCTGAGAAGAATGAAAGCAAGAAAGTAAAAGTGTATGTCTCTCTCTCTCACCCGTTCTCTCTGCCAAGAATGAGGCTCTGTTGTTAATGCCCCCCTCGGATACGCTCTTTACTCTCATTGCCTTTCTGCTTCAGGCGCTGCCCAGTCCCCCCACACCCAGCATTCTCCATTTATACATGTTCTCTCTCTGATATGCTGAGGGCACATAGAGAGAACCACCTCCTCATACCTGTCACCCCACAAGAGGTAACAGTGTATGTACAAAGTGTGTGTGTGTGCCTGCATGCATGAGTCCAGTCACTGGAGGCCCTTTGTTATTGTAACGATAATGGCCTCAACCTGGGGTGCAGTGTTCTATTAGAAATGTCAGCTGGGAATCATATTGAGTTTTTTTGCCGCTGACTCAGTGGCCGGTCTTACACTCCACAGCGAACACTCGCTGTGCCACATCAACCCTGTTTACATAATCAAACAAAACGAAAACAAGTAAACAATAAAGTCAATTCTCCTGGCGAGCCAGTGAGGTGAGACCCATTGCCTGTCTGTCAGTCTGTTTG
The DNA here is from genome assembly GCA_037974445.1 of Brycinus macrolepidotus. Taxonomy (NCBI): domain Eukaryota; kingdom Metazoa; phylum Chordata; class Actinopteri; order Characiformes; family Alestidae; genus Brycinus; species Brycinus macrolepidotus. Next base: position 12,514 of record JBBPCZ010151023.1, on the reverse strand, counting down.
GCGCTCCCAGCAGAAATCACTAGGACCTGAATTAGTTCCCACTGGAGTTTTTCCCGTCTCAGAAGCTTCTGCATCCATCCTGCTCTGTGGCTAATTGCGATCGGGCTGCACTGTGTCATTTGCATATTAATGCATGGATTGGCTGCGCTCCATTCAAGTTCAGTATCAGTGGGATATCGGGAAGGAAAGCAGTGTACCGAACAGCTGCAGCAGCGTTAGGGGCAGGATGATGAACTTTTTTCATTAGTTTGACAGGATCACGGTTCCTATCAAATATGTTTTAGCATTCTAACACACCTGATCCAACTAATTTACCCCTTTAATCTTAAGGGTCTATATGTGTGCACATTTCAGCTTCTCTCTCTCATACCCACAAATGAACTGAACAGTTCATCATAGTCAATAAAAAAAATGATTAGTAGTTATAGTTGTATTATTAGTAGTTATTATTAGTAGTAATAATTAATAGTAGTCGATGAATAAGTCATAGTAGTTACCTAATGATTCATAGCACACTTAAGAGTAATAACTAAATTAAAAGCCTTGAGTTTAAGGGGGTAAGAAGTCTTTTCTGACTGGGTGAAACACTCAGGAAAACACTAAGCTATACAGGGCAGTGGTATTCAAGGTCTGAGAAGTAATCTGCTAGATAAATGGGATCAACCATTTTAGTCTGACTCTGCAGTAATAGGTAGTGCTATGAAAATCTGAAAAATTACAGTTTAGACAGGGCGCTAAAATGAAAGATGAAAATCTAAACTGTGTCTTGTGGGAGCGCAGCTAGAACAGCAGCACCTGATTGCAATTTGCAATTTGACAGCCTTGTTTATAACGCTGGTTTATAAACGTATTTTAGAGGCACTCATATGTATGCAGTGTGTTACTTTCAGCATCATAACAGTTTCCAATCACAGCATCAGATATCAGATATTTCATTTAGCATTAACCCATACTTCCTGAGTACTGTTTCTTTACACTTCTTTACCTTCTTACAAATAAAGGTTCATAAACAGTTCTTAGCTTGAATATATGGTTGAAGAAAAAAAAAAATAGTGTAGACCATTTACATAAAGTGGTGATTGTTCAAACTTTAATAATGACGTACCTCCCAAAATTCCATCTTCGAGCTACCAGAGTGGCTCTAAGCTCTGAGGAACCTTATCTGGCGTCTTCATTTTAAAAAGGCATGCTGAATGAATGTCTTATAAACCTAAAACAGATTACTTTGACTAGGCTGGTCCGCTTCTATTAGAATAACACCAAAGTGAGGCTTCCTCAGTATTACACACATTAATAAGATGCAGACCATTTTTCCAGAAAAGAAACATTTTAAGCTCTAATGGTTTTTTACCCATATTATAGCCCATATTACTGACTTGGGCTGACCTCAACCAGCATACTTGGCCTTCACATGCTGATGTCTTCACACTTAGCTGGCCTCTGCCAGCCCAAATAAAAACAGACTTTAATTACTGGGAATGTTTTGAATTCTTGTTTCATTAACCTCCAGCTAAACAAAAGCGCCCACGCATTTTAATGTACTCCGAACTTTCTTACCCAAAGGCGCCAGCCAGGAGAGACAATGAATGTCACTCTACGGCCAGCGGCATTCAGGAAAATGTTTGCATTTAATTAAAGCCCTGCTTAATTAGATTGAGATGGGTTGCGGCTGTGGCTGGGGCTGTACTTTAAAGAGTCACAGAATGGAACAGATTTATTCCCAGGCAAAGGAAGAGTACATACAAGTCAATCACACCACTTAAGCCCCATTTTCAAGGGTATTGGCACTTTACTTTATTATTTATACTTACAGACCATAAAATGCGCTATGTACTTATCAATATTTTTAAATAGAACTGCACAGAAAATAGTTTGTTAATTGTTATTATGATATTAATAATGCATAAGGGAGTATAAATACTGCATAAGGCTGCCATATGCAAATAAGACTCGCCAATGACTGACCAATCACAATGTTTTTTACTCTATTCTGTAACCATCTGTTCTGACAAATCACAATGCCTGATAAATGTTACTGTGTGTCAGTGTGTGTTGGTCTGAGGTCAGGTTTGGGTTTGTTTTCAGATAAGAGACCTTTATATAGTAGATTTTGCTCCCTATCATGCATTTTCCCACTTTCTCTCTCTCTTTCCTCAGTGCTCTCATTTTCTTGCAACATTTAGCCGCACTGGAAATAGCTCTGGAGTTTGAGGCATGGCTCAGTAGCTCATAGCTCATGAGAGGTTTGAGTTGGGTTTGTGTCAAGCGTCTCTGCAAGTAGCTACGGCAGTAGTGAGATGAACGTTTTCACGGTGAAGCTACGTTGATCAGAAAAGGGTGAATGCTGTACGATCATCAATTCCACCGTAGTACACTGATAAAAACACTGTGAGTGTATTACACATGAAGGCTCTTCTATTTAAAGTGAAATAACTGTACAGTTGAGTGAAAAAGTGGATTCCAAGCACACACTGAGGTCCCAAAGTGTTGAGAGCCCTCCAGAACATTAGCTAATTTCACTACTGTGCTGTACTCCTTAAGCATAAAGGGATCTAATTAGTGAAATTGGATGGGGCATAGGGCATGGCTAGAGGTCTTTAATGGAGTCAGTTCTGAGAAATAATACAGATAGTGAGACTGTAAAAGACCACTCTGCAAACTCAAAAGTAATCACAAAAACCAATGAGGCTTATAAACTCAGAAGTCATTTCTGTGGTTTTGTGAATTACAGTACCTTTTCAAAAGTTTGGGGACACAATTTAAAGTGGTGAATACAAAGAATGTCTTTACATGTCTTTGTCATTTAGTACATTGAAAATGCTTAGATTTGACCATTTTGCCATTTTTAACCAGTAAAAGTAACCGACAAATGCGCTTGGGAAATATATTTTACTCCCTTGTTGTGATGGCTTATGGCAACACCTTAATCTCTCAAATGTTTAAATGCATGTTAAAAACCTATTTTTTTAGTATGTGCTTTTAACTATAGTTTGGAAAAAGAGAAATCTTTACACCAAGGAAGATACTCCGATGAACAGGAAGCTGAGAAAGCTGCTGCAAAAATACACTCAGGTATCAGTGAAGTGCTGTTGTCTTACTTAATTAAAGATGCATTTTTACTTCACTGAAATTTAAAAGCACAAAAGAAGGCGAAGGGTCCCCAAACATTTGATGGACATGGTATCTAGCTCATAAGAAGTACCAGTGTGTCCTCACAATTTAACCACAGACCGGGCTGGACGCCCACATGACTTACACTAACTGTCCCCTCTCTGTGCACAATGACCAATTGATTTGGAATCAGCAATGCATTAATAAAACATCCCCCGCGTCTTGTGATTTTCAGTTCAGATTTTGGCTCATCTTCTTGTTGGTGCGGCCTGTATTTGGGTTAACACACATATCCGCCTGCAAAGTGGCCAATTCAAATTCCTCACATGTACGGTCATGAATGTGTAGTAGTAAATTCGCCATAACAAATGCGCATCTGCATGGAAAATCAACTTTGTGCATCATTGTGAAAGAATGCACTATGCCAGTTGAATTTCAGTCAACATGACTGTGCGTGGAGTTATGTGTGTTGTAGCCTGGAAAAGAGATGGTCTATATGGGTCATTCATTATTTACTGTAGCTTAAAACCCATCTGCACAGATACACTGCAGCAAAAGATGACGGACACATGCATCCATCTTAAAAAACCACCTATCAATCAAAGAGAAGCATGTTTTTCATCTTTGACAGAACATCAATGACGACCCATAAACCGAGCTGATAAAGAGAGAAAGAGTGGCGCATAGAGCAATAAAGAAAGAATTTAATAAAGAAAGTGCTGCATTTTAATTATACTGTGCTTCTTCCAGCGCTAAAGATATCAAGCCAGTGTGCCAACGTACAAAGGAGTATAAATGTGAGAGATCAAAAAATGGTGGGATTACAGGGTAGAAAGAAAAGAATATGACGAAAAGAAAAGAGAAGAAAGAAACGCTGCATCTGCTTGTTTGCCTTTTTTTACATAGTGCATCCTGGTGATATCTCTTCCCCAGGTAAGTAATGCACACACACACCTGAGCATTCAAAAAGGTGATTCATCAGACCAGACCACCTACTTCCACCTACCACCTTGCTCCATGGTTTAGTTCTGAAGCTCACATGCTTATTGTAGGTGCTTTCGAACGTGGACAGAGGTAAGCAGACACACAGCCCCATTCTCAGCAAGCTGCAATGTTCTGACACCTTTCCATCAGATCCAGCATTTTTTTGCAATTTCTGCTACAGCAGTTCTTCTGTTGGATCGGACCATGTGTGTCAATGAGCCATGGGTATGGCTGCTCCATTAATTGAACTATATTTTCAATTATGATTTTGGCTTTCAACTATTACGGACACAATGTAACAGACAAAATGATTATTATGCCTCATTTTGTTTCACGTTGATGCTCTCATTTTGTGTTGTGTTACCCCTGGATTCCATTCCCAGGAGCAGCGCATTTCAGAAGCATTCCACTTTCCCACTGTCTTCCTGTTTTAATATTTTCCTGTATTTATCCTGTTTTTCCCCTGGCCCTGCCAACAAGTCAAGCAAGCATCACATCATGGCCACTGCATCTCACTATTTCAAATGAACAAAATGAACAAATGATGTGAAAAAGGATTAGTTTTGAGTCAGTAAAAACTTCCCATCCTTACGGAGAAGTCAGATATAGGAACGGCATAGAGTATCCAGTCAATTTTCAATACAGATCTGTAACCCAAACGTATATCACTTCACTACATGAGTGCCAGAAAAGATCTAATTTATTTTGGTCTACTTTACTTTTTAGTATAATTAAAAATATAAAGTGTTATTTATATCTCCTTTTGCAGTTAGTTTTTTTGTATGTTCGTTTATTTGTTGATTTATATATATATATATATATATATATATATATATAGTTCAAGAAAATCCTCTGCAGAATGGTTGCCCATGATCCTGTCATCAGTTTATTTCTTTGTCCTTCCTTGGACCACTTTTGGTAGGTACTGACCACTGGATACCATGAACACCCAACGAGATTTGCCGTTTTGGGAATGCTCTGACCCGGTCATCTAGCTATTTAAAAACTTTTTGAAAAGATGATTACGATGGAAACCTGCCTAAAAACGTTTCTCTTGGATAGAAGGGTTTATCCAGGGGGAACATGTCTGAATGCGCATGAGTTCCAACAAAAGTTTCTGGTCCATGAAAAGGTTCTTCAGGTGGAATTACGCTATTCTTGGTACCTCACCAAGAATATGCAGTGTCATTAATGCAAAGCACCACTTTTATGAAGCACAAAGGGCTACTTCAAGCTGTTAAATGTGAGCCAGAGAGTAAATGAGTGAGTTTCAAACCAGACCATGAGCATCTTCACATCTGAAAGTTCATAATTTATGAGGTTTGTCAGGTGGAGTCACACCAATCAGAACCTCTGTGAGCGTTTTGGTTCCTATGGAGAAAATGTGTTTAAAACATCTTTTTCCTAAAACGACTTTCTGAAGAGTCCTGAAAAAGTGTCCTGCTGTGAAAATGCATGGAGTTTTAGCACCCCTTTCATCTGGCAGAAACTACCATAGCATCCAGGCTAATTTTACCTCCTTCTGCCACATTATTTTGCCTCAGGCTGTCAGGGTCCTCAACCAGGTGTGCCTCTCCGCACACATCCACACTTAACAAAGACCTTTACACTCCCCCGTCCTCACACTCACCATTCACTTTATCTCTTTTTTCAGACTGGACACATTTGCCACACATATATTTGTGTATTTGATTGCTGGTATAACATTCATTCGCTGATCGCTGAAATGCTCTGCTTATCATTTGCTATGGGCTGCTGTTATGGTTTATACATCATTTGCACAGTTAATTTACTTGGGTTTGCACTACTCACATTCTTATTGGATTGTACTTATTGTTGAGCTGTATTGAGTCAGCTGAACACTATTTTGTACTTATTGTACTGTCTATTGTATTGTCAAATATGACCCAATTCTAAAATACATATGAGACACAAGGGGAGAGGTATAGGTTGTGGATAAAACACTATCACCAAATAAACCCATCAACAATCACAAGGAACAGACACATCTACTCCAAGGTATGGGGCAAAATTAGGATGTAGGATGTACAGATCTAAAAATGACTAGCAGGATAAATCAACTGATCCATTTGAGTTGGCATAATCAAAAGCTTTTCAGACTTTATTTAGTTTTATTTACTATATTGATCCTGGAGGAATTTATTTGAGTTCTCTACATTTAACCCATTCAGCTGAGTGAAGAAGTGGGCACCCGAGAATGGCGCCCGGGAAGCAGTGTGTGGGGACGGTCCCTTGCTCAAGAGTACCTCAGTGGTATCACTGGCAGTCCTGGGATTCGAACCCACAGCCTTCAGATTGCAGGGGCAACTCCCTAACCACCAGGCCATCTATTTGTCTGACCTGTTGTACCCATATAGAAGCTAAAACGCAATCTTTAATTAATCTTTAACGTCACAGAGGTACTGTTTACTTGTATTTAGACAAAAAAGTTATTTTTGACTCCTGATTTGGTTCTTATGATGCAACCAAGTTGAAGACATTCAGTTTTTAACCAGAAGCAGCTGGAGGGCCTCAGTAATATACTGTAGAAAAGAATTTGTTTCTCTCTCTCATTCTTTCATTTTTTCTCAACGTCTCTCTCTCCTTCCTTCTCCCCTCTCCCAACATTCTTAAAGAGCAGAATGGTTCTCACCTGTTGAGTCGGTGGCACCAGCTGCAGTTGAAGTTGATCTCTGAAGCGATGCAGGAGGTGCAGCTTGCGAACTGCAGACAGGCTGAGGTCGGAGAGAGACAGAGAGAGGGAGAGAGAGAGAGGGGGAGAGGGAGAGGGAGAGAGAGAGACAGAGACACACAGAGAGAGAGAGACAGAGAGAGGGAGGGAGAGGGGGGGAGAGGGAGAGGGAGAGATAGAGAGAGAGAGACAGAGAGAGAGAGGGAGGGGGAGAAGGAGAGAGAGTGAGAGAAAGAGAGAGAGAGAGGCATGAACTCAAATCACACCAAATTAGGAATAAAAAATGGTTCACTGACCTTCACATTAGCCATTAAAAATGGTTTGAAAAAGCCTACTACATACTGCTCTTATACTGAATCTGCCCAAAAATAGAGAGTAGTGCACACTAGGAGAAAAACAGGACTTTCTCCAAGACTCCAAAGACACCAGGATGACACCTGGAACATTCAGCCAGATCTGTTTTCATCATATACTACATGATGCATTATGGAAAAGCAGCAAGAAGCAATTGCTTTTGTCCCACCCCTGCAGTGTAGTACAGCACAGGGTATATGATGGTAATTACGATGATTCTGCATACTCATAAGAAGAGCATCATTTGTGCCAGTATATACTGTAGTTTACAGTATACTGTGCACAGAATGCCATTTCAAACACAACATTTTTCCTTGTTATGTAGAAAACAAACTGATACTTTGGTTCCTGAGGGTAAGATTAAGGTTGGAGTTACACTTATAACACTCACTCACTCACTTTCTGTAACCATTTATTCCTCACTAGGGGCGTGAGGCTATCCCGGGGCTGGGGCCAATCGGTGCAAGGCAGGGACTCACCCTGGGCGGGGCGCCAGCCCACCACAGGGCGCACACACACACCATTCACTCCCACACTCACACCTACCCCAATTCTCCTGACCCGTATGTCTTTGGACTGTGGGGGAAACCGGAGACCCCAGAGGAAACCCACACCACCACGAGGAGAACAGGCAAATTCAAACCTCCAACCTTGGAGGTGGAACGCACAGATTTGGACTTTGACTTGGTCACTGTAGAACATGCAGCTTTATTCAACCACTCCTTCTTTGGCTTAGGTAAAGGCCCATTTTTGTCCTTAATAGGGTAATCTCTTTCATCTGTGTAAACTTGGAGAATAATTATGTAAACACTGTTTACTTCACTTTTAAGGGGGCTGAATACTTTCGGGAATTGTACATATGGGGCATAGTATTATTACATACAAGTATTGTGGCCTGTGCACAATACTTAAACGGAATATTTTTTTTACATTTCTTGCATGTGTGTGTGTAAGTGTGTGTGTGTGTGTGTGTGCGTGTGTGCTGTCTTACTAGGCAACGGCATCATTTCCACAGCTGTGCTGTTTGTGATTTTGGTCTTCAGCAGCTCCACACGATGATACTCATAGATGGTCTTCCTCCGAACATCTGCAGACACACACACACACACACACACACACACGTCAAATGCCATGAGAATAATTTGCAACACATAAAACTAGGACTGGGGTCATACTGAGGTTCTGAAGGACAGCATTCATTCTTGTTTTGTTTTTTTTCATTTTTCATTTTTCAGCACATTTCCATCTGTTATATTAGACTCTTTCACAGCAGCGTATCACACACACACCCTCATAACCATACTCTATGACATTTTATGATACAATCAGTCACACACAGTGTGATGCACACCACTGTCCTGGGCGCTTGATGCTTTCAGGATCATTGTGAACATTCTTTCACTCCACATCCCCCCATATGCCTTCTCTTCGTCTCTTAAAATGCTTCATTTCCCTCGTCTGGCTCTGTCCCTTGCTCCGTATAGGGAAAGACAAATGATACGAAGCCTCTCTTAAATTGAACGAAAAAGACTTTTACGTTTCTTGGGCTCATGATGAATGGGGAACTGCATTACCAGTAAAAGTGTGAATGGAAGTCACTGGTGAAAGTGTAATGTAGATGCGCCTGCAGTGAAAGATGCCTGTAAATCCGTTCATGCCAGGACAAAATGCTGTAATTTAATTTTATATGAAAGATTTCTCTCATGCAGCTCATTAAAACAAGTGGAGAAATTTCATGGAAAGTGCTGCTTCTAAACCTTCAATCCAGAGCACATCTGTGACGCTAAGGAGAAGAGGAGATATTTTATGATTTTAATTTGAGTGTTTAAAGTAAAGTAAAGTGTAAAGTGTTTAAAGCACAGCACACAGTGCAAACAATGTGAAATTCTTTCTCTGCATTTAACCCATTCACCAAGTGAAGCACCAGGCCACCAGGAACACAGCGCCCGGGGAGCAGTGTGTGGGAACATTACCTTGCTCAAGGGTACCATAGTGGTGCAACTAGCAGTGTTGGGATTCAAACCCACAACCTTCTGATTGCAGGGGCAACGCCCTTACTACTAGACCACCAGCTGCCCATAATAAAGTAAAGTTTGCATTGTTCACACTGTACAGTCCTGTTTTGAGGAGGAAAAAATGGAAAAAGTGGAAAAAGTGCAGACTGTAAGTTGTAAATTGAATGTAACTCATTCTGTAAGCAATTATATAATTAATAATGTTACCCTTGCCCTGCTGTAAACAAAAAGGGATCCAAACCTCATTGTCCTTGTTCAGTCCACAGAGGTGTTAGCTTGCATGCAGCAGTGTTTGTATTTCGGGCTATTCAACAACCTCGTAATACAGAGCAGCAAAACACATTGCCTTTGGGACACAGGAGCGATTTTCCAAAACATCATTAATTTTCTCATCGAGAAAACCAGTTTAGACCCAGACATCCTAATTTGGGCATGAAGCCGACTACAGATTGTCAACACGACTTCAGAAGTCTGTAGTGAAATGACAGTGATGACGTGTAACCTGATGACCTTCCATTAACAAACCTTCTATTAATCTGGATTAGGAGCATTTTGCATGCCAGCATTAAGTAAACAACAAGAATAATATCAGGAATTAAAACACAGGGTGAGACACATGTAAATACCATGGAAATAGTCAAAATACAGGATGTAAATCAAATGGAAATGTAACTCATTAAGTAATTAAATACGTTACAGTTTAATAGTGTGGGGATAAAGGGCCTAAAAGCTACATTTTTTTCTTTTTTTTTCCTCCAGAAGACACTACTAATGTTTTTCTGTGGGCTTATTCATCAAAAACAGTTATAATTCGTTTTCTAATCATTTTTAGAATGGAATCAGCCTTTTTTGTTACTGTGCCTTTAAGACTGAAACACGTAAACAAGCTCTGTTCTGACTGGCTGGCAGGCTGAAACACTCCTTAAAAGTAAACATAACTTAAATGTTTGTAGTAGGGGCTAAACTGCTATGGGCTGAATAGGCAGATAGATGTAAATGAACTGGTTTTTGTGACAAAATACAATGACTTGAAAATGATTTCATTTCCATATATTGTCTGTCTGGACTGGGGGAACAGTGCATTTTGAAAAAAATAATGTTAACAGAACTTTTACAGCACTAAATCAAACTATTTTATTCCACAGAACGACTAAAATTCAGTTTTCAGTGATATGGGCCTTTTAATATCGTGAGTTTGACTGGAATGTAATTCAGTATGCTGTAGAAAACTGGAACTTGAATTTGTGCCCCTCTCATTCTCACTCTCTCTGTCTCTCTCTCTCATACACGTACACACACACACACACACAGACACACACACACACACACACACACACACACACACACACACACACAGATATCTGGTAATACAGTGGGTGTATGAGACTGGTTGTTGAATTAGCTCAAGCAGCGGTGTGGAAAATTGAATTACAATATACAATGAAGAGGCAAGGTAACAAACAAATTGTCTATATGCGTGTAAGTGTGTGTGTGTGTGTGTGTGTGTGTGTGTGTGTGTGTGTGTGTGTGTGTGTGTGTGTGTGTGTGTTTGACAATTTGATACTCTCATTTGCCAACCCCCCCTTCTCTCAATTACTGTATCATTACAGCCGTTCTATATTCAATAGTAACTCATACTATGTAGATTTAAATATGATAAATGCCTTTCTTTTGTTTATTCCATACATAAAAGTATTTTAAAAGCATTGGTATGTTTTCCCAGGCCTGGGGCTGGACCTTTGTCCATTTTCAGTTACGAGGCATTCTGCGTATTCATTTCATTAGAATTTTATTCTCAGTGCTGTTTCCCAGTCATATGAGTGCCTCTGCTGTGGTTCACCAAAATGGTCCGCCGCTCGACTAATACCTGATCGACAGTGTTCCTGTGGTCAGAAACTGACGGATGATAAGCGAAGTTGAGGATGATAAATTAAGACCACAGATGAGTTACAGTCTGTAATTGTACTTCTGTGTAGTAGAGCATTAAGGCAGACTCCTAAAGGGGAAGTATGAAAAATTGAGCAGCAAATATAATCTTTCATATTAGACTCTAATGTTAAATTTGCATTCACACTAAGACAAGGAGAGAGAGTATGCTGATGTTAGTTGCTATGGTAACGCCACAGTCCGTCAGGTTTCAACAGGACAGTGATCCGGCAGTCAGCAGAGACATTCTGACCTCCACAAACCGAGACCACCGAACCTGAAGCTGAATCTCGGCTCCAGAAAAGCAGAAACCAGACAGCAAAACGGAAACTCTGGGCCTCGCATGGATGAAGACCCTTTTTTTAAAGCCGGAAAACACTTCACCATCTTATTAAGCACTAGGGCCTGCCTGTTACAGCAGGAACATTTGATTTGACAGGTATGATTAGATATTTGGCTGATATGTCACCTTTCTGTTATCCAATTTCTTAAACTCAAATAAACAATAGAAACACACAGCGCCAGCTTCCCAGACCCCGAAAACCACAGCGCTAAATAATATAAATATTGTGGAACTAACAAGAGCTTTTTTTTAATTTTGGCTTCTATTAAAAATCTCATATGAAATAGAGTAGTTTTGATGGGGAATGTAAACATGGCTTCAAAATGTGCCCTTCACTCTCTGTTTCATACAGTTACAAGGAAGTGTAGCTAAAAAAATGACAGTTTTTTTAAATCCATAGTCAGCTTTTAGCTCCACCCATTTACAATGAAGTTATGAAGAGTATTTTAGGGCAGACTGCTTTCTGAATGCAGGAGAATACTGGAGAGTCAGTCAGAACAGAGATATTTTACATAGGATAATAGTAATGAAAAACTTCATTCAATCCTAAAGGATAAAAAGAGGTTTAAAAAATTATCATTCAAAAAATAATTTATGACTGTTTTTGGTGCCTAATACCACATTAAAACTGTAAGTGGACCTCACAGGACAAATGAAATGTAGAACACAGGTTCTTTAATGATCTCAGTATTCAGTTTTTTCTTCATTAAAAAGGCGAATGGCACAAGATGTTATTCTCAAGCTAAAGATTAGGTGTGGACAGAATTTACATCTATTCTGTGCTCAGATGCAGTAGTTATTCCTGTCCTATATTATAACACAGGGACTGACTCTTATTAGGTTCCTGAGCAGCACAATGGCCTAGGGTCGTACTCTATTATCAGATGATTATACACTATGTGTACAAATGTACTGGGACACTGAATTCAGGTGGCCCCTTACTTTCAATGAAGAACAATCTTAATGCTTCAGCATACCAAGACGTTTTGGACAACGCCATGTTTCAGACTTGGTGGACACAGTTTGGGGAAGAACCTTTTCTATTCCAGCATGACTGTGTCCCAGTGCACAAAGCAAGCTCCATAAAGA